>JANHGB010027123.1:0-10941 GCA_026283785.1 Coracopsis vasa | reverse complement strand
AGTGGAAGGTGTCCCTGCCCATGGCAGGGGTTGGAACTGGATGAGCTTTAAGGTCCCTTCCAACCCAAACCAGTCTGACACTATTACAACTTGAGTAGTTACTGAAGGCAATATAAACATAGGCACGCACTACAGAGCCCAGGGGCTTAGCATTGCTGTTATCATAAGATATTCCATCTGGAGGTGGAAAAAAAAGCCCTTTTGGGTTTCTTTACCTCAAGGCTGGCAACGAGTGCACAGTGAGTGACATATTTCCATTTGACTCATCTGTTGTCAAAATGATGACACCCTTGAGTCACATTAAAAATGAGACCTTGTAGGTGAGTTGGCTCTTGGTTCTGGTGAGCAGGGAGCAGCTGCGTGTTGCCTTTTTGGCTTTGTCCTTGCTAAGAAAATGCCTTTTTTCCTCTCCCTGCAATGGGATGAAATTGATTAATGCTACAGCTGATGTTCTGGATGAGAAGTAAACAGGAGAGCCTGTTTCAGGTGGAATGCTGGATGTTAGCTATAAAGATATTCAAATAACCTGCTTTATAGCTATTTAAAGCCCTAAAAGCAAAAGAAAATTAAAGAGTGCCCAGTAGGCAGATGGTTGGGAAAGGAACACCCCACGATCAATGAGGCAATATGTAAATATTTTCAATCATTACCACAGTACTGCTGTGTTGACATTGAAATTCCGAGTGCTATTCCATGGGACTCCTCATTGATCAGCAGATGAGCTCGGATAGAACAGAGGATAAAAGCCCGATACTGAGCATTATTATGGATTGTGGGGTTTATTGACAAGAAGAGGCTTCCATTGAAGTCTATGAATGGATTTCAAACCCTCTTTAAGCATGTTACTGACACACTGTGCTTCTTCCCTCGCTGTCAAGCACCGTGTAATTGTTGTGTTATTTCTTGAGCTTTATTTCAGGTGAAATGCTGCATAGTTGACTAGTTCTTCTCTGCTAATTGCCACATTTACATGGGAAGGGGCAAGGTGGAAGCGATGTGGTGTTCTCTGCTTGAAATACACCTGGTTATAAATGGCTGGAAAGGAAGAGAAATCAAATGGGTGAATTAAAGTGAAATTTGGGAAAAGGTGCTCCTATAAGCAGGCTGTAGGGACCTCCTCGGGCTGATTCACTTAGGAATCTTCACAGGGGTGATAACACTCTCGTGCATAAAACATGAAGTGCCTTTAGCACACACAGGTGCTGAACCCACCAAGAGGCTTCTGCTATTTTTGTCCCTCTCCTCCTCCACTTTTGTGCTTCTGGAAGAATACATCATGTAGGTTTTACTTCTCTCAGAGGGCAGTTGGAACTTGTCTCTAAATAGGTGTTATAAAAGCTGCTTTTTGAGATCTGAACCTCAAACTTATACAAAACATAAGTGTCTACCTCAAACCAATACCATGCCAGCGTGGAGGAGATGCTGCTGTGTGCAGTTCCTGGGATGCCACTGTGGAGGCAGGATGCTCTGTCTGGGGAGGTGAGGTGTCCTGGAGGCTGTAGGGAACGTTGCCACTGTCGGTGTGGGATGTTAAATGTGAACTCTTCCCTCTTTACATAGGCTGTTGTGAGGTTCATAACAAGCATGGGTGTTATAACATGTATATATAACACCCGGTAACATAAAGGGTGCATATGTGGTTTTCTAAATGTATTTTTCTCGCAGCCTAATGAGAGCAATGGGTTGGAACACCTCACCCCCCAGTCCCCCATTTCATACAAGGGAATAATGACTTTTAAGAAAGGAGGGAGAGTGCTTTGCAAAGGAAAAGCTCATTATTGGTACAGCAAGCTCCAGAGCCCAGGCAGCTTTGTGGAAACATTTTGCTCTTTGCTTTCTCTCCCTTCCCCCTGGGTCTGGCTGCTTCCAGTGAGCTCAGGATGCTGTGCTCCTTGGGGAATGTAACCCCAGAGGCACTTTGGAGAGTCCAGATGCTACAAGCATCAGACAGAGGAAAATGGTTTAGGAGCCTTTTCGAGCTGCTCCTATTTTCTAGTTAACTGCTGCATGTATTTTGCATGTTGATTGATTTCCTGGCACGTCCCGGAGCCTGTTCCTCTGATTACAGAGTTCTGCAGGGTTTTGAATTTCTTTCTCTCTGGTTTGTTGCTTTTCAGTTGCTCACTTAAATTCCCTTTATGTTTTCGGGTGGCTAACAGAGAACAGAACAGAAAACACCTTCTCTGAGAATAAAGGACTCCTGTGACTATTTGTGGTCTGAAGCTGATGCTTCCAAACCACGGGCATGCAGTGTTTGACCACAGCTGACACTCGTTCAGGCTTAGTATTTGTTAATGCAGATCGTGCAAAAGCAGTAGGCTGAGCTAAAGCAGCTGTGGTGTTCTCCAGGAGCAATTCTGCCTGTTCATTTATCCCTGCAAGGTAGTGCTGTCAGTGTCTCTGACTGCAGAAGCAGCATGTGAGTCTTGCTTTCTATTGCCTTTGCTCAGCAGGACTCTGCTCATGGGTGTGGGAGGCCAGAACACTCACCAGTGTGTTCTGGTCTGCATTTGTCACCAAGTGTGTGTTCAGGTAATGGTGAGGGAGGAGCTCTGTTGTCCCACCAAAGTGTTGTAGTGGTGGCAGTGATGGTACCTCTTAGGAGCAAGGAGTGAAAAGTGAAGTGTAACATGAGTTAAGCAGAAAAGCCTTCGGAAGCCAGCAGAAAGCATCTTGTGATTAATCATCCTGCATGGAAAGGTAACTGCTAGTTCTGTTAGGGTAATGTAGTGTTTTCAGTGTGCTGAATATGAGCCACTTTCCACTTGCAGGGTGGCACCTCTTCCTCCTTGCAAAATGTATTTGCATGTCAGTCTGTGTAATAATAACTGTGGGGTGCTGCTGTGTGCCTTGTGTGATGAAGCGGCTGCTGCTCCAAAGTCAAAAGTGGTCTTTGCATGGGTTTCTGAGCTGCTTCAATGCCCAGAGACCTCTTTGAAGAGATCCCACCTTCCTCGAAGGGCTTTGAGGGAAGCAAGTTTGTAATGTTCACCTTTCCAAATCACCCATAATAAAAATGTTCTTCTAGCCTTTTGGGAGCTCTTGCATTAACTCCTGTTTTGTTGGGTGGCTTTTTCCTGGTGGTTTGGTTTGGACAAATGTGTCCCTTGATGAATAATGCTGAAGCCTCCTGCATTTCAGTAGTATACATTTAAAATAGAAGCAGTTTTAGCTGTGTATTTGATTACCACTTATCCCAAAATGTTTCTGAAATGCAGACAGGGTTAATTATTACCAATCTAAAAGAGGCTTAAAACTGACAAGTTTTGAGTTTGAGTTTTGCATTGGTAATCTGTTCTCACACCTTAAAAATAAGTAAATTAAGAATAGCATCAGTGAGGCCTCTGCAAACTGCAGTGATTTTTGAAAGCTCTGACTTGGGAATGCAGTCGAGGTGAATTGTATATGCTTATGGCAGAGAACAGGTTTTATAAATATGTCAGGGTGTCCAGGACTCCATTAATGATCTGTTACTTTCAGTTGGGGAAGATGCTGATGTTTACATTTCCCAAAGGCAATACTTTCAGTTTCTGTTGTTCAGAAGTGCTTTTGCTTTTAACCACTTTTGATTTCAGTACTGTTAGCAAGCGTGTGGAGAGCTCCGTCTGTTTGGAGTAATTGTTTCAGACTTGCTGTCACTGAAGAGAAGTTTTGTCACCCTTCCCAGCCTAGAAACACAGGGAGAAAAACCCCAGTCTTGATACAGAAAAGAAGGAAGCTGGTAGGAAGCTTGAAGGTTGGTTTTCTTAAACTGAAGAGGCTTTGTGTCTGCTCTCTGGGTTTGCACAGCTGCCCAGTGAGGCTTTTGAGATTGCTCCCACAATGGGTCAACCAAACACTGAAACACTTTATGGGTCCAGCCCTGCTAATTCTGGGAACTGTGTTCTGTTCCTCAAAACCAAAGGAATGGAGTCAGCCTGTATTTATGGGCTTAGGTTATGGTGGATGCTCCTTTTAGGCGGATATTGTCCAGCATCTATAGAAACTTGTCCAGCTTGTGAAAACAAATGTGGACTGGATAGTGACAAATCCCAGTGCCTTGGTGAGTGAGTTTTTGTATGACATGTAAAAAATACTAAGACTTAACCAGGCCATCTATGTATTGGGTTAAAACCATACATATATATAATCCCTTTAAAAAGGAAATGTAATGTGAGGGCTCTTGTTTACTGGGAGCTCAGTGTGGTAGAATGGCTAAAAGACTAACGAGGCTTTCCTGGAAAAGCCTTTAAAAGTTGAAATGCAAAGCAAGATTAAAATGTGCTATTTGAATGTATTTCCATCGTACAGATTTGAATAGGTGATTTAGAGAGAAAATCCTTTGGGCTTCAAATCATCACATTGTGTAGAACAGCAGGGGAAGAAACGCTTTACATTTCTCTTTCTGGAAAGAATGTTTTCTTAAAGGATTCCTTAGGAATTTAGTGGGTTAGTTCTGCCCCAAAGCACACCCCCACATTCTTGACACAGGTTTATATCTCTGAAATAATCGGATATTTTCCTTTGGTTGATGTCAAGATGTAATTTTAAAAGCAGTGATGATTTTCACTGTTAATTTTGTTGTAAGCTTGCAGTGTCCATTTTATTTATGAGCTGGTCTTGACTGTATTAATAGTTGGAACAAGAATGATTGTCAATAAATTAAAACTAAGCTTCAGCCTTGTAGCACGTGGCACTCATTTGGGTGACATCAAGGAATGGCGTCTAGTGAGTATGAAAGACAACTGCATCTATGTATGTGTGTTGCAAATACTGGTTCGTAGCTCGTCCTGGGTAGCTGGATCAGGTTGGCTCTTCATACGTGGTGCTTTCAACTCTCAAAGTGCCCAGCAAAGCTAAGGAAATGCTCTAATACCATTGTCTGGCTGGAGTGTTTCCTCTGCGTGGTGCACATGAGGATGCAGACGTGTGGTGGCTGCTGTGAGACCACAGTGGAAAGTTGTACGTGAGCCAGATCTGGCACGTGGGAATCCCTCGTCTTTAAGACTCAGCTCAGATTCCATAGGACTACAGACTGGACCTGTGGTTTCCAGCTCAGCTTAGATCCACATCTCATAGTTACATCACAGGAGGTTTTGAGGTACGTTGAGCAACTTGATACCCAACGCTTGTTGTTGTAAACCCGGGCTGGGAAAGCAGAAGTGGTGTTTGTGCTCCATGCGAGTGGCTCAGCTCTGAATCAGCCGCTGACGTTAATAAGCATTTGTGGACTAAATATATTTTTAAGCTGTCCGGTTGCTTGCTCCTGGTGAGGTCTCTGAGATTAATGGTCCTGAAATGTTACTCACATTTGCTCTTCCTCCAGGATCAGTCTGACCTGTGCCAGCACTGTTATTGTTTTAAATGGCTGTGCAAGGAGGTACAGAAGTAGAATGGTCACTTCTCATTAAACTGCTGGTCAGACATAAATCTGTCTGTTAATTGAAGCAGTGTATCACAGCTGAAGATATCAGTGGTTTTCCCAAGCATGGAGCAGAGTATATTGGTGTATTCTTATAACCCTTTGGTTGTGGGTGCTAATCTTAAGGCTTGGATGCAGGTACCAGTTGAGGAGATGCTTTTTCTAGTGTGGATATGGACCCAAATTTGCACGTTCTGGTGCAAAACACAGCTCCTTTCCTGACCTGAAGGGGAAGGGAATATTTCTGCAGCCTTGGAGTTCAGTGAGTTAAAGGCAGCTTTACTCTGAGCGGGTGGCTCTCTGGAGTGTGTGGGAGCTGCTGAGGCCCCGTCCCCCTTGCATGCATGTATGGCCAAGTTATCTACTGATCTCTGTTGACTTCCTGAAGCCGTGCTGCCTGCCCTGGGTGACTTGGCAGGGGAAGGGCTGCACATACTCCATCCAGCTTTCCCTTCTCCATCCACCCGGTCAGACCTTGCACTGCTGAGAGCTGTTGTTCTGTTCTGGCTGTTGCCTGGAGGACAGCAGGGGCAGACAAATAGAGGATAAGCCAAGAAATTAAGGAAGACTTAAAGGAACTTTAGTATACTTAGGGAGGTCTAAGAATCATAGAATAGTTTGGGTTAAAGCTCATCTAGTTCCAAGCCCCTGCCATAGGGGCTTCCACTAGACCAGGTTGCTCAAAGCCCCATCCAACCGTGAACATGTCAAGAAGAGTGTGGAGTGATGGCTGGGGTGGGGGATATAGCACATGTGTGTGCCCTGAAGTGCAAACCAGGTGCTTTAAAGGTGGCATTAAAAACAGTTTCCAGAGATTGGAGGTAATGATGAGTCTGTGCCAGAAGGAATCTCTTAGAAAGGCAATGTGCTGCTTGGCATAACAAAGCCAACCACGTAAGCTGCTTGGCAGGTAACACTGTGGTGCCTGCTCTCAGTTCCTTCTGCTCTCAGCCCTCCTGACAAAAATCAGCCTTGGAGGAAAGCAGGTGTCTGTTGGCTGGGAAATGAACTGTAAATGGGCTGCCTGGGGTTGACACTTCCTGAGCTGTGTGGGAAGGGAACTGGGTCTGTCCTCCTGGGTGCTGCTGGTTCACCAGCCCATCTCTGCCATCCCTCAGGCCTGGCTGCTCCATCCTCTGCAGCAGCCATGGGAGGTGCCTTCTCTTCACTCCTCCTCCAGGTGTGGAAGGACTTGTGTGGTTTATAAAGGCAGCTCCGGTTTGTTTCCACCCTCAAATGTGGGGGGATCCTGCCTGGTCTCCGGGGAGCTAACTGGAGGAGCGCTGCGATGTGATGAGGGGAATACTTCGGGGGAGAGTTACGGTGTTTACAGAGAGCAGATGAGGGTGGTCAGTGCAACGCGTGCGAGTGGGCTTTCTTCTTTCTCTTTTTTGCTTTGTTTTGGTTTTGTTTTAATTTCCATGAGTTGGAGATGCCGATGACTCAGGGCTTGGAACGCACTTTAAATCCCCGAGGTGCTCGCTGCCGCCTACTATCACGTATTGAATTTCTGACATACCGGAGGGATGTCTGCAGAGAAACTCTGATGTGCAATTAGAAAGCGTTGTAGCTTTATGTTGTTTGCATAGGAGCCATTAGCATGGTATAACTGTGAAAAGAATGCAGCTTTATTCTTGCTGTTGATTTCCCATGGCAGTTAAGTAACTGTGTTTTATCTTCCTCTAGGATGTTGACACATGTGGACCAACAGTGACATCCTTTTCCAGCAATGCTGTCTTTACTCCCTCCTGCACTTGGAAGCATCTAGAGAGATAATTTACAGAAGGTAGGTCCTGGCATTTCAGCTGGGTGGCTGTTCTTTTTCTTCTGTGATAGGGAAAAAACATTTAGATGTTACTAGGGAGAATGGTAATGAGACTGATGGATGCTGCTGCTGGTGAGAGAGGGGATTAACCTTACCTTGGGTTCCACTTGAATAGATACTCAGGGAAACATGATAAAATGGAGTCTGGAAGAATGGCTATATGAGGCTTGGCAGTCAAAGGACATGGTTTGCTTAAATTGCACAGATGTGTGTGTTGGTAATAAACCTCTTGATAACGAAAACTCAAGCTCTTTGCTTGCTCCTGCGTAGTCAGCACCCTTGTTTATCTAAAATCTTTCAAATAAATAAGTTAAAAGGGAGAATGGCTGCGCAGATGTGCAATTACCATAAATTCTTTGTGTACATTTAAATCTAATGTGGGCCTTTTCCCCCAAAAAATCTTAACCTTGTTGCATGTTATTTGTGTTGAAATAAGCAGTGTGCAGCCTCTGGTGCCACCATAAAATCGTGGTTAATTTCTACCTTGTTTCCTCCCTCTGAACTTTTAATTTGCTTTACATTGCCAAAAGGATTGACATGCAATATAGAATGTAGCTGATGGAGCAAGTACCCTGTGGTGTTCTTTAACAAGTAAATATGAAGAGATTTTATGCTCATAATGAACGTATGTACCTGCTATTCTGTTATGCTGTCACCTGTGGAGTGGTGCTTGTGGGTTCATTGTGTATGTGTCCAGCTCTCATCAGACTTCTTCTGTGTGGATTCTAGGAATGTACAGCATAGTATCAAACCTGCCTCCAAAATTAGTGGCTGAGCAGGGGGTTTTCAGCAGATGGGGTGTCAGCTTTAGGCTAAATGTGTAGTTTTGCATCATCTTATTTCCCCCAGTACATCCCTCACCATTCCCATGTTTTTTCCTATATCAGAAAGGGTGTTTTTAACTTTTAACTCCACCAAATGTTTCTCTTTGCGGTGATGCTGTGGTATAGCAGCTTTGCATTTCTCCTGCTGGATGCTAAAACTCCTATTGCTGGTTTTTGCTTTAAAAGCAACACATTTCTGGGAAGAATAGAAAGTATAAATGAGTTTGGATCTGAGGCTGTTCACTTATCAGACTGAAACATCTTTTCAGTTTCTCTGGGTTCATACCTCAGGGTCGTAGCAGTTACACTGAAGTTGCAATGACACCAGCTCTGTATTAACAGGCAATATCTTGACCAGAAATCCTTGAAAACTAAGGGTGATTTGAATACCTTAATAACCTGTTGTCAGGAAGTTGGCTTCCAGTGAATACATTGCCATTCCCCATGTCGATTCCCTTCCTGAAGCCTCTTGCTTCAGGATTAGCAGAGCCAAAGGCCATCCTGGGTAGGCTGCAGCTTGCCCCTCTGTGGGACACTTGATTTCTTCAGGAGAGAGCCTGACAGCTTCTGCCCACTGCAGCTCTCTGAAGGAGCTGTGGACAGGTCTCTCTGGGAACAAAAGCTGCTGTCAGCAGCTCTAACAGAGGAGAGGCATTAATTGCCATGTGGATTTGTGCTCCTGTGCTGAGGGAGAGCATCTGTGTCCCAAGAGCTTTGCCTCCCTTGCTTTAGGTCACGCACTCCCCCTTTGCTCCCCCCGTAAGCTGTTGTAGAGGAGAGTGTGTTTCTCTGAATTAGTGGTAACAGCAAAGAAGAAATGCAATCCTTAGCAATATTTAGGGTGTGCTTTGCCCCTAGGCTGTGGCTCTACTCATTTCACTTGCCTGAAGGACTTAATAGGGCTGAGATCTCAGTAAGAGAGGTGCCCAAGTGGTCATTAATTTCCTGAGCTGGTGAGGGAAAACTGCCTTCAGAATTGTATTCACACAAATGAATCTGTGCAGCTTGCGTCACTGGAGAGCCAGTAATGTCTGGGGATTGACAGGTAAGGAATGGAGGGAGAAAAAATGGGTTTTAAACCTTGTCAGGGAATGCAGCCTTCATGGAAACAAAGCTGAATAGCAACGTCCAGGAAAACGCTGTAGGCACAGGGTAATTTCCCCCTCTGTTCTGCCAGCTTCCCTGTGCAGCCCTTTGCTTTTCCAAACCTGGAGGGTTTGAATCCAAGCTGCTGGACAGAGTGAAAAGGATGGGAGGAGGGTCCTCTGCAAGTCATACCTGGCAGTGTTTTCATAGAATCGTTTCGCAATCAGTCTCTGCTGGGAGCAGAATGTGGGGGATGTGTGTGTACACCAGCCCTGAGTGCCTGGGATGTTTGCAGCAGGGGACCTTGGCCAGAAGCCACTGGGAGAAGTGGGGAGATGGGGGAGATGGGGGATGCAGAATGAGGAGGTACCTGCTGCTCGGTCCTTGAGCATCCTCATTTCCAGCTGCCCAGGGGCACTGCACTGCCTTTGTGTGTTTCCACCAGTCCTGCAACTGCAGGAATCTGGGTGGGATGAGGACTGAGTGTTTCTGTAGGTAGAGTCAGAGACTGACATTGGGCAGGATGCTAATATATGTGAGAAGGGAAAGTAGATGAGGTGAAAGCAGGTGGAATTACGGGGTGCCTTAGGTAAGATACAAGGCAGGCTGGGGACAGAGGTCTTGTGCTGTCCCCTCTGAACCATTTGTGCTCCTCACTGAAGGAATATATGGTGTCTTGTCACAAGGAAGCACAGGTCTGCTTTGCATCTGGGTCCATCTAATGCCCTTCCAGCACTCCCTGCCTTGCCTGTACCACCTGACTTTGTGCCTGTGTCATGCTGTGCTGTGATTTTCCACCCCTGGCTGTGTAATGTGACAACCTTTTCCCCTTCCAGAGCCTTGTGTCCTTTTATATGGACACAAATTGAGGCTGACTCTTAATTTTCTGTGTCCTATGCTTACCAGGGGACTTGCTGTGTGACCCCATGATGTGAGAATTGTACCCCTTGTGTGGGTAGATCTATGGAAACAGACTGAATGCAGAGGAGTCTATCCTCATGTTGGCTCCTTCAGAGCCTATATTGCAAAACACTTTACAGTGAGTTAGATCAGATTGATAACACTTTAGAGAGCTGGGTGATGGCTGCATTTGTACTGGCAAGGAGAGGAACCCTGTTTGGTAGCGTAATGGAGCAGTAGAATTGTGGCTTTCCCCTATCTTGATGGGTAAAGGTTGTGGGTTAGTGTGGCACTTGTGACAGTGCCAGCCAGGGAGAAGGGGAAGCTGCTAATAGATAAGGGAGGGGAAATGGGGTCTTGTAAAGGCAGGAGATAGTTACAGGTAAACTGAGTTAGACCTGACAGTTTGGGGCATAAGTGTTTGGAAAGGTACAGAAGGATCCCCTTTCAAAAGAGAGAGTCTCCTGTAGAGTCTGGCCCTATGGAATTTCTAGTGGAAGTATGGGCAGGTTTTTCTTCCTGTTGTTGTCCTCTTTATACCATAAAAACACTAGACATGAGGAGCTGTTTGGTCATATATATTTAACTGGGAGGAAAGAGCTGTGACACTGGTGTGGTTGTAACCACAAACTAACTGACAGTTTCCTGCTGCAAGTAGCTTTCTATAGATCTAAACCTTGCTCATTTGTGTTCCTCTATGCTGTTTAAATGGCTGAGGAAGATTCCACTGCTTCTGCCTGCTTGTTTTTGACGGTCTGTTGTAATTTGGGGGATGGTGGCATGAAGAGAGATCATTACAGCACTAATACAAATTCAGGTGAAAGTCCAGAAGGCTTCTCTATTTTACAGTCTTGTATAACGTAAAAGTCAAGAAGTAACCCCATTAAATATGTGTCAGATTGGTT
>JANHGB010027111.1:0-10169 GCA_026283785.1 Coracopsis vasa | reverse complement strand
TTATTATTATTGGTGGTAGCAGTAGTGATTTGTGTTATACCTTAGTTACTGGACTGTTCTTATCTCAAACCATGGGATTCACACTCTTTCAATTCTCCTCCCCATCCCTCCGGGAGCAGGGGGAGGATGGGGTGGGGAGAGTGTGAGAGTGAGCTTCGTGGCTGGGTTTAAACCACGACAACACTGTAGAATTTTACTGTAGGATTGCAGGGACTGGCAAAATCCTGCCCTCCAACTTAAATCAACGTTTCTGAAAAAAGAAATACTTATTTTTGGTTTTTAAGCTGCCTAAAACATATTTTTATTAAGTACAGAGCAAATATATCAAAACTCCATGAACTCCAACAGAACCCCAGATAATTTCTTTAATAAGTATAGCTTCTACTTTTCCAACTTACTACCATTCAGCAAAAGATTCAGATCTTTACAGAGAAAATAAGCTTCCCACAACACAAATATTGGTGGATGAGTGAGATGTCTGGCGTTAATAGAATTGCAATAAACTAGAGACCAGTGTGCAGCGAGAGGGACTCTGTGGGGGGAAGGCCATTCCTCACATTAAATCAAATACTTGATAGAAGCTAAAGGGAGGCTTATGAGGCACAAGAGGGAGAAATGTGATTTCACAGCAGCAGCTGGATTCTCTAAAACCCTGTGGGAAGAAGCACACTGTTGCAGAGAGAAGCCCAGGGGAGTTTAAGGAATGAGTTGGTCTCAGTTTATACAGAAGAATTTAAAAAAGCCAAGAGGCTCAAAGAAGATAACCATTCCCCCAGAGAGGCAAAGCACTGGTGTAAGGCTTTCTTCTATCCCTCACAAGTAGCAGGCCTGGTTGCAAGAAAGACATTAGAACTTAACCCACCTGGGAGCATATATTTCTGGCTCACGAGCCAAATATTAAATTTTTCTCCTACCAGAGAAAAAACAACCTCTGCTGAAGTTATCACTGGCAATGCCCAACAAAGACTACATTTACAGGGAGGTTTAAAACCTGTAAAAGTTACAGTTTAAGACCATTTGCAGAAATGGAAAGACATCATGGCAGAAGTTTCAGTTTGCGTTTCAACTATCTTTCATAACCACAAAGACTAGAAACTTGCTTTCTAAATGGAAGATCAAATGTCAATATGATTAAATGAGCGTATCTTAGGCTCTGAACACAAGCCTCTAGACATTATGAACTAATATAGCCTGCTGAAAGCTTAAAATCCTAAATTCTAAGTCAGTATTCAGCTGTAAGACATCAGGAGAAGCTTTTTTTCAAGCAGCACCAACACATAATTCAGACATCAGTACATATTAAAGGCAATCACTTACCCGAGGACCTGGTGGTCCTGGTAGCCCTGGTGGCCCTCTTTTTCCTGGATCTCCCTAAGAAAGGGTAAAATAATTTTCTTGATTCATAGTAACAGTGACAAGCAGCAGTTACATATTCATACTACACACCAACAGGGAGAAATTAAGTAACTACAGAAGGACAGGCTCAGCAGCCAATTAAAATATCAATCTACAACATGGCTCCCAAAGTAGAAAAGTAATATTTTTAGTAGAATGAGAGACATATTACAGAATAGGAGCCACAAAAAAAAAACCAAAAAAAAAAAACCAAAAAAAACCCACAAAACAAGCAAAAACTCCATCAGCTTTAGAGAGCTGAAACATCTGGCCACAGGATCATCTGTGCACTCTTCTGTGTTTTAACTGCTAATTCAGATCTGAATTAAAAGAATTGCAAAAATGCCCAAAACTCAGAGAAGAAAAACAACTCCAGCCTTTTTCAGAGCCCAAGATGAATTTACCAAGTTAGAATCTTCTCCTGTTTATGAAGTTTTGATGTCCAGTGCTTTCAGAAGTAAAGACAATGTGGAAACTCTGTCAATTATTTTCTCTGAATACTTTCAACTAAAATTAATCTAATATTCTGACAGGTGCACCTTTTAACTTAACACTGTCATTTCAATATTATTTTTGACATCTCAGTAAATCATAAATGAAATTAACAGGATGAATATAGAAAAATGATTCACTAGTTCTCTCAATGTGTGAGCTGTAGAGCCATAGGTTTAAAAAGTACTAAAAAGGAATAGTTCTTTTCCACACAATGTGTAATTACATTGTGGGACACATTATCACAATGTGTTGTGGAAGCCTGTCATATAAACGGATTCAAAAAGGGACTGACTACATTAATGGATGATAGACTCATCTATAGCTTATGAAAATGGCAGCACAGATGCAATTACTGATTCAGACAGTCTCTGAACTGCCAACTGCCAGAATGTGGGAAAGTATGACAGAAAAATGTCATTTTACAAATAGCCTGTACACTTCCCTAGGTATCTGTTATTGCCCTTGCTATAGACAAGACAGTGAGCTAGACGGATCATCTGAAACAAATTGTCATTTTTTAATATTCTTTTTTATATTCATTTATATAAGCACAATACACAGGGAGAAGTATGCATTAAGAAATCTGTTCATTAAATAACATTTTAATGATATTTCAGATTTCAATTAGAAAGTTAACAGTTGGTTTCAATACATACTTTCCTTGGTAAAGTATGGAGTCAAAATATGACAGTGTGCTAAAACTGTTTAGCATTAAAGTTAGTAGAGGGAGTCACACTTAAAATGATACTAAGAAAAAACGCTAAATTACTATGTTCACTCATATGCAAATGGAAAACAGAAATAGTGCAGTCATGTAGCATAATGTATAGGTGAGAAGAGAGGAGTAAAGCTAAAGGTCTGCATGTAATGTTAAGTTTTACATTTACTGTATTTCTGGCAGGTTAGCTTTTTGATTTTAGTTTTTCATGGATACGAAGAGGATTTATGGAACACTACACAAAACATTTAATTCTAACCTAATGGGTGGACCTTTGTGCTGTTAATTGTTCCTTATTTCTGATGAGCTTCAAACACAACCTTTCCTCTATCAGTCATCACTGTCAAAGAAAAAGTATGTTTTCAAGTGCTGTTATTAGCCAAATAGTGTTTAGACAGCACAGTAATTACTCTTTTTTTATTTTTTTTCCTAGAAGTACCTTCTACCAATTGAAGAAAGCTACATTTTTAGCAAACACAATAGTACTTACAGGTGGACCAGCACGACCTACTTCCCCAGGAAGTCCTGCTGCACCAGCTGGGCCCTGTAACAGCCAAGTTAAACAGTACTTCTAAACCATACAATACTTCTATAACAAGCATCCAAAGAGTGAGAACATGCAATTCTCCCAAACAACAAACTATGGCTTCAGACACCAGAATTCTTGCCCCACGTAAGTAAGCAACCTCAGTAGTAACAGGAGGGGTCATACGTAATAAACACAGAACATCAGGATTAAAACAGTCTCTTTTTTCACTGAATTACTTTTTATTACATTATATAGCTTTATTGAATATTTTAAAAGATTCATTCAACAGTATATTTATAAATTGTAAAAATTGTACTTACGGGTGGTCCAAGAAGACCCTTGCCCTGTGAAATGCAAAAAATGGTCAGAGATGTGGGGAAGGTTCCACACCTAGTCAAGTTGTTTGCCAAGAACAGAGTATTCGGGATAAAAAGGTACAAAAATACCCTGATGTTTGATTCTGCAAAATCGTTTTGGAAGCTTGTTTAAGTAATGTTAAATATCGATTTTCTTATTAGGTAATCAATGTAGAAGAAAAAATAGATTATTAAATTGTCTTGCAGCACCATTTATTTACACATATTTACAAACACATATACTTTCACAAAAGAATGAAAACATCAAAATGTTTGGGTTCAGCTAATTCTCAAGTACCATGATATCATCTACGCTATAATAATTTCCTTCTAACCGTGCATTTAAATTGATAATAAGAGACTTCTTTTTTCTGCCAGTGCTTCCCCGAGGTCTAAATCCATTAAAGTCATTCTTTCTGGTCATCAGAAAGAACACCTAACTACTCCTGTTTACATTTTCCATCAGTACTCTGAACCATTTAAAGGAGAAGTGTCCAAGATACAAATATGTTTCTACCTCTTCGTGCAATACACTCTCTCCAAGGAAACTAGATCCTTCAGTCTTGCATTACTAAAGTAAATGGATGACTTTATGAACAGTGTCAATGATGTGTATGAACCACTGGCATATAAAATCACAAACATACTTATTACATCACATCTCCTGAAAATTTAAAGTGCCTGGGCTGAGTTTAAAAGCCATAGAGTATCATACCATGATTATATCTGCAAGGTTGTCCTTAGAAAACTTGGTATAACACAGGGAAAATTTCAAGCATTTATCAAAGTAATTCCATTTTAACCATATAATACATAGGAGAAAGTAAACTTTTTCACCTTGCATAACCTACATAATTCCTTTGATATTACTTAACACTCTTGCTGCAATTCATTATATTATATGTGTCTGGAATTGAATATACAAATCAAAATTTCACTGCATCATGTATTTGATATTACAATATTACCTGTCTCTGAAAGAATGAAAAAAACTACTTGCAGGTTTTTATTGGAGTATCCCTTGCTAACATGCCCCAACAGTGACAGGGAAAGTTGGCGATGCCCAGAGAAGCAGCTACAGATACTGTGCTCAGCCCAGTACATGTACACAGCACACAGGTCCAGGAGAAGCCAGACCCCTCTGCCCACTCCATTGCATCTCCTCAGCCTCCTAATTATGACTCCAAGAAGCAGGGGCTGTCCCCCAGCAATTCATGCCACCCCCTTACCCAGCTACTTCACCCTTCTGGGCATGAACTCCCTGCAAGCAGACCAAATTCCAAAGTTGAGAGCTTCAGGGCAATCAGTCAGTACGGACCTACACAGAGACTGTGTTCCTGCCTCTGTCTGTGTCCTACAGTGGAAGCCTCTCTACACAGCCTGGGACTGCAGCATTTCATCCCCAGATGCCTGATGCCTGCTTTGGAGGTGCTTATCTGACCCATGGAGCACATGGAGCGCACAGGCATGGGCAGTAATCCACAGTCTGTAATCACCTGGTTCAGAGACACCCTGTAGATCTGGTAAGTACCTCCCACTGTCAGCACAGACCTTCTGTCATCCACCTAAGAGTCACTCATATGTATGCCCAGTGCTGGAAGCTGTGCTTTAGTAGACCTTAAGATACTTTCAATTTCTCTATCACTAAATACACACAATCCTGCCCATATGTCAGATTTGTACTATCAATATATCAGCTAATAGAAAAGTTAGAGGGAATTTAACAGAGAGAATGGACTGAAGAGTGCAACACAGGCACTGAATGTAGCAGCCCAAAGTTCATTTACTGGGGCCAGATCAGAGGCATTAGTTTATTTGGTGGTAAATTCCTTGAATTAATCAGAAGTATTCTATCAGTTTTGTAGCCCTGTCATTTGAGAGGCTATCCACAATAGAGATGAGACATAGAGAATAAATTAAAACTGAATGATGAAGCAGATAGAAATGGAGGAAATGTAAAGGAAAAAACGATAACTTAAGATCACCAGGTTGCATTCTGGGAAAGAAAGGGTGACAGAAGCAGAAAAGCAAATGCTGTATATAAAACTTTAGATACTTAATATTCTTTCTTTGAGTTACTCTGAAGTCTTAACCTGGCCAATAAATTCCACTGGATGAGCTTGAAAACAGCTATAATAATTTAAAACTGATTTATGTTGTACTAAACTTAACAGCTCCACTACTTCATGCTTATAGTAACAGCTTCTCAGGAAGTTGCTGAATCTGAGAATTAGAACCACCACACTCCAGTACTTCTTTTTTTTTCTTTTTTTTTTTTTTTTTAAATTAGGTTTCATTACTCTAAGTTTAATCAGGATAAAGGTGAGATGATGAGTGTTGGCCATTTTGAGAAACTTCTACAAACTGCTCTATTTCTTCAGCTGCTTAAAGCAATTCATCAAAAGTAAAGCCTGTATAAGTGGAATTTCCCCAAGAGATTATTTTGAGCATTAATCTTTCCATATGGATTCTCAGCATGTACAGGTCAACAATCATAGAGCTACAAAATCAAACACTAGGCTTCTTCCTAAAATGTGAGGTCTAAAGATTAACCTTAACCTCAATAATTACAAGCGTAATGACACAACGTGACTATGTATACCCTATTCTAAACTGAGACTAACCTTCTTTATGTACATTTTATATACCCACTTTTTCTTAGGGCTTTTAATTTATTTGTTCTCACATTAGGCTGTTAATGGTGAGGTAGAATCATGTATATTTTTGCCAAGTCAGTTTTTATCTGAATTGACAGACTAAACTACTACAGTACTTTAGAATAGTATTTCAATAATTCAGTTTTAATTCCCCATTTTTGACTCTCCCATAGTAGTTCTTTTCATGTACACTTTTTTCCATATCACCTAAGTAACACATCTGACAGACTTCAGCTATCTTTTCGTTCCAGCTAAACATTTTAAAATGCATTGCAAACAACACAGAAATTATTTCCCTGTCTACTTGACAGCAAAAAAATGAAAACAAAACGACACCAAAAAAACAAACACACAAAACCCCACAACCCCCTAACAGAAAAATTTGGGGCTTTCAGTGTACCTAGAACCCACCTCAGTTCTGCTATTTTCTGTAAATTTAGTTTATATATTGAGTCTACAAATTGAGTAGACATTATATAAAGTATTACCTATTTCCAGATAAGAAACTGCATCCATGAAAATTAAACACAAATGCCCACGTAGAGGAACTCAGCTTAAGTTTGAACATGTTAATAATGTAACATCTTCAAGAATAACATTAACAGTTCCTCTCTGGCCAAATATCAAAATGACTGTTTAATATAAATTTAATGAATGTTAATGGAAAAGGGTCAAAAATACAAAGATACAGCTGAAGATACAGAATTTCATAGCAAGGAGTGCTATATCAGCATACAATACCTCTTCTATTTAACTCCAATAATTTCTCCACAATTAACCTAAATTTTAATTAAATTTTAATTATGTGCAACCCTACTACAATGCCATGCCAGTCATCTTGTTCCATTACTCATTTTTCTTGAGGTTCTTCCTGATTTCCTATATAATCTGTTTCTACGTGCCAATCATCATTCACTTCTTCAACCCTGCAAAACTCCTAAACTTCACTATTATTTTCAGCTCCCAAAGATGAATGATAAATCCAAAGATAAATCCATCTGCATGCCAACTAGAACAGTACTCTTCACATGTCCTTTCTCATATTTTCTCTTGTTTTCATATGAAACATCATATGGGAAGTCCCATACAGCACTTAAGCTTCAGTGATCCCATTTAAATACATGGCAAGGAGTGGAAACATTAAAGTAATTTACGCAAATAACACATGGGCCCCCATCTCTATGCATTTTCATAAAGAGATGAAAAACAATGGCATGTGTCCAAAACTTGTGACCACATCACCAATGCTCCTTTCTTTTCCACAGCATACAAACCAAACAAAGTCCTTCAGTAATATATGCAAACCTTTATATAAAGACAAAAAGATTCCTTAATGTACTACTGTAATAACTCGTGAGTTTTTTGAAACCTCAGAAATAGTTTCTGGTTGTTCTTCATTACATTTAATTGTAAGAAACCTTCATATTGATACTTAAGGTCTAAAAAGCTTCTTCATATAGTAAATGTATTACTTACTGGAAGTCCACGAGCACCTGGCAGTCCTGGCTCACCCTTCAAAAGATAAAAATTGAGTTTTTCAAGAAGTATTAGCATTAATTTTTATTAACAACATACAGGGAGATGCTTCCACCTTTAGGAGGGTATCATTTACTGGATATACTCTGCAAGTATTATTCACTTCATTAACGTTATGCTGGTTTCAGTGAGACTTGATTAAAAGGAAAGATTTCCTCAATATTAAAAAGATACAGCCTCAGACCTTTTTTCCCCCTAAAAAAGTAATTCAAAAATGCTGGTTACTCTGACTTCTGATGTATATTTCATTTATTTGATTGCTGATGAAGTCAGGTGTCACTGTACTGGTTCCCGCTGCATATTACTATGACATCCCTGTATTACTATGCACCATTCCTGGAAGTGTTCAAGGCCAGGTTGGACGGGGCTTTGAGCAACCTGATCTAGTGGAAGGCGTCCCTGCCCATGGCAGGGGGCCTGGAACTAGATGATCTTTAAGTTTCCTTCCGACCAAAACCATTATATGATTCTATGAATCTATGACATAATTATAATACAAGATGGAAAGAGCTTCACCATTACTGAAGATGCTCAACCTTAATAGCATCAATGTAGCACCACCATTCCTTACTGCAGGCTGGAGGAATGGAAGCTGCTTTGTATTGTGTGAAAAGGCCCCAATGGGTCTCTATTCTATAGCTGGTTTAATACTGAAGGAAAGGCTGCAGCATCTCATTAGCTGAATAGAGGCAAACAAAAATCCTGCTTAAAAAATGCTATAATTTTGTGCATAATTTTGTTCTTACCTTCTGTCCTTTTGGTCCTGTGGCTCCACGTGAGCCATCAGGTCCTGTGAATCCCTTTGGAAGTAACATATACAACATTAATGCAAAAGTTACATGGTTTTCTTAATCATATCAGAAAACATCCTAAAACATAGAACAATGAAGCTATTAAATGAGATAAGTAATTATGGGACACTTACAATTCAAATGCCTATTTACACATACACTTAGAACTGTCCAAGTTCAAAGTACTAGCTTCAGGTGACAACCATCAGTCACTGCCTGTGATACGTCCTTCAAAAGTTATTCAGTTAAATCTCAATTAAACTAAACATGTGATCTCACATGATCTTATTTCCTCTCAATGTTTGTTGACAAAAACGTCAACAAAGCTGTCGGGCTGTATTTGAGGTTAGTCATTGAACCACACTTGTCTATCTGACTAAAAATGAAAAGCAACCATGATACTATAACTACGAATTCATTTGGAATTCTTTTGTTTTCTTTTGTTTCCAATTTTTTTAATCAGCTTATATGCTTAGAAATTTCCAGAATTCCATAAAATAAAAGCCTTGCTTTCACATTTTTCTAATACTTTTATTTTTTGGTACATTTCCAGCAATTCAGTGTTCACAAAGGGATGTTTTCTCTGATAATTTGCTTTCAAATGCTTACATGATCATTACAGGCAATTACTTTACAGTAGCTTTATTGAGTCTATTAAACCTGACACTGAAATAATTTGTGAAAGGGAGATTTAAAAAGTCAGAACTGCCTCACCAATTAAACGTGGAATTATAAATCTAAAACCCCAATTAAAAGTTTAATGCACAACAGGAGTAAAATAAGGTTCTGTGTTTTGTCTTCAGGTGAAAATAAAAAAGGTTTACCATCTCAGAACACAGTATTCTAGTATTATAGTTCCACTCATCCACCAGTATGAGGGCTTATGCAAATGCAAACAAATATCAAAAGCTTAGCTGAGTTTAAAATGTTCTGTATTACCCGCTTGTATTACCAGCAATTCGAGCAAGGAAGACAAAACTATGCCTCAAGTGAAAATTAGAAGAGGCAATGATTTTTAAAGAACTAGTTATAGGTTTTTGATATGTACAAATGGGTTGTGGTCCTGTGTTGTTTTCAGGAAAAAATGGAATGCCATGAGCTACCACTCATGGCAAGCCCATTTCCTCTTACAGATTTGAAATCTGAGCAGTTTAACTAAAGACTATTTCAGCTCCGTGTCCATTAAATCTCTTTTCAAAAGCAAATTAACTGATAGCAGTAGTGCAGTCTTCAATAAAGACTAGGCTTTTTCATTTATAATTTACAATGTTATATAATAGTCATATATAATCTTTATTTTTTCATATTTTAAATTATAAACGTTTTCTACCACTTATGTAAATTAGACAGAAGCTCGCGTACCTCCAGGCATAAGACCTAAGCACTAATGCTACAATCTTGCTTGATACCAAGAAACACTTTCAAACACTGAAAATGAAGAGTTCCCAAAAATTTTATGAAAGTGCTTTTAGCACCACTGATTTATTCAAGAGACACAACCTAACAAGCCATCAACACTAGCTGACGTTGAAACTTTATTCTATATTATTTTCCTCAGAGAGGGGAAGGTAACACTAGCAGGTACAAACTCTGCAGTGACAAGTCTGGGAGGTTGGTGGGGAAACAAAACAGCCACAGTAAAGTTGCTTGCACCGCTGAGGAGAGGACTGGTAGCAGAATTGGAAAGGCAAC
>JANHGB010027110.1:8632-30832 GCA_026283785.1 Coracopsis vasa | reverse complement strand
AGTCCCTCCCCAGCATCCTTATAGGCCCCCTTCAGATACTGGAAGGCTGCTATGAGGTCTCCACACAGCCTTCTCTTTTGGAGGGAGGTTCATTACCCTTTCTGTGTGGTTTGTGTCTATCTATGTACCAGGTAAGGCAAGATCAATTCATTGTACCAGAAAGAAAAGAGATAACTGACTCAGTAATGAGTGCTTTAACTTGGGAAGGGAAATTCAAGGTTCTCTTCCCTGTTTCTAATACTTTTGTGTATATAACTTTCTGGATAGAAACCTGAAACTCTGGACTTTCTTTTTTCAGAGGTGCCGCCCCATCACTGGACTGTTCACTTCTACTTGCCCTCTATTCCCATAAGAAACTTGCCTGATAAAGCATTACTAAACCCAGTGCATCATACCTCCAGACCCACTTTTTCTTCATTCTTCCCTTATCTCTTAGCAGTATCTTAATAAAATTAAATTGCAATGTCTTGGAAATAGGCCCTGGCTTGCTTTGAACTCTTCTTGGGTCCTAAGCCTTCACTGGAATTCTGAAATGCTTGTTAATATAATCTTAAAGTTTACAAAATCCTTTCCTGTTTAATTTTTGAATGAGAGTCTGTGAAACTTCCCAAAATGTCAGAAGTAAAAGTAGAAGGGATTTCATTCCAGAGGTGAAAGCATCCAATCAAGAAGTTTTTAGTCAGTTGCTTCCTTTTATCTGTGTTAACCATGAATCGGTGGTTATTTTATAGGTTCCTTGAGATTACAGTAATCACCAAATGCATGGGTGCATCCTGGATTAGTTGGTGAAAGAAACTTTAGAGCAACTCCTTAAAGGCCTTGGTATACAAACGTAATAGCATGAGGGCATCTGGTGATGAAGAAGGAAGAGTGTGCTCTTGCAGTTAGATGTGGTCTTTAGCTGCCTCTTTTACTGCAATTCCAAGGCTCCTTTTCCATGTTTTTCTGGTTCCCTTTTCTTATGAGGAAATAAAATAATTTCTACTTAATTCCTTGTTTTATAAACTTGCTTAAAATATTCTTTGTGCTATATTCATTTTGCCTGGTGATGTGCAAGTGGATTTCCACTGGAAATCACATTAAATGTTTATTTCTCAATTTAATGTTCAGCTCTCATTTGTTGTGATTTTTAATGCATTAGTCCTTTATGAATGGAAGCACTTGCAAATATTTCTTAAAATTATAGTTTTCCATGTAGTTGCAAAATACTTAACTGTTTACTGAGTGGTCAATTATAGTCTTTATAGATGAAGAAGACCTGAAGGGTTCTGTAAGTAGTGATGTTGACATGATTTAGCTGGGAAAATGCTAAGTAGTATTCTGAAACAACCACCTCTGTTGACATTGACTTGTGTCTCCAAAAGCAAGTCTGGAGGTTGCTCCATCTCTTTCAGCCTGTGCCCGAGTAACTGGAGCAAACCCATGCTACAGGCAGGTAGTTCAGTCATTGATTCTGAGTTCCACATAGAAAGCACTGCTGCCCCCAAGCTGTGGGTTCCTCTTTTAGAAAGGAAACATCAGGGGTTTCCATGTCAGCTCCACTGGTTGTCAGAGACTTGTTGGATGCAAGCTGTAGTCTTCCTTAGTCATGAAGTGCTCCAGAATCATAGAATCATATAGAATGGTTTGGGTTGGAAGGGACCTTAAAGCTCATCCAATTCCAGCCCCCTGCGGTGGGGGGACGCCTTCCACTAGACCAGGTTGCTCAAAGTCCCATCCAACCTGGCGTGATTGACTTGTGTCTCATTCACATGATATAATCATCTAATTGGAAACCATATTTGCTAAGCAAAGACTGTTGGATTGTTACAGATAGAAGCCTTGTGTACAATTGTAAAAGTTCTCTTTTAAATGATTTACAGGCGAGTTTATCCTTTTGTGTTGATAAAATTTGACAGAAGACTTTCAGGTATGAAGATGGAGTTCACAGAAAGAAAAAGTATTTCAGCCTCCTTCTACACAAGTAACTTACGAATGCTTGATTTAGCAGGAAAGGTTTGTACTAGTAATTGCGATAATGAGCCCATGGATACATGTTTTGAATCCAAAAATGAGGTATTGCATTAAAAAAGCTTGTTTGAACATGCACTTACGGTAATCCTGCTACCTGCTTCCTTAGTCCTGGAGTTGCTGTGACCTGATTTGCTTCAAGTTTGTTTCTATTCATGGCTTTTTGTCCCGTCCCTTGTGCAGTGTTTTGGTCTGGGTGCAGTTTGTACCTGTTCCCCTTTCTGTTTTTACTTCATGCCTGAGTACTGCAGAGCTTGTTCTTACGTCAAGGCTGGCACTCTGGTTCCTGGAATTCATCTCCTGTTTACAACACTTCTGCAGGTCAGAACTGCCAGAAAATACAGAAAGTAAAGGTTTATCAGTGTCTCTTTATAAGAGGCATTGAGGTCTATTTTCTGTTGAAGATCTTATTTACTTTAATCTCGTGCTGTAATTAAGCTACACATATCTGGCATAATAGGAGGTTGATTTATTAGCAGCAGTTAATTTAAAAGGCTGCTGGATACTTCCCCTTTCCTTCTGCAGCGTAAGCGAGCTTTTTGTGTCTTTCTAGAAGTTTTCAAATGTAGCTGAAGCATGGGATAGATCCCAGCTCAGGTTGCCACTGTTTTCATAAAGCTTGAATTGTCTTTTAAATAAACATGTTATAAACTAGTAGAAGCAGCGTTTTCACAATAAACAATTCCATACGTCTATAAATTCATATTTAATTTAGATGGGATACTTTACTATATGAAAGGTTAAATTGATCTAAAAAAAATAGTGAGAAAAACCTGCTAAAACTTCAGATTTGAAGTAAATGCATTGAAAATTGGAAACTTGTAGAGAAGTAATTCTATGCAGATATTGCATGGCTCTGAAGGACAGAGCAGGGGGAGGGAAAGCTACAATTATAAACGAAAGCAAGTTCAAGCTATCATCATATCCTTGACATTACTCATATAATCTGTATTGTAGATTGGCAGTAACACCTGGCTATTTAGCCTAATCATCCAAAACCTGATGAAATTGTTCTTTCTATTGATATGTGCATAATGTTTTTGGTGTTTTCTATTAATGATCCATTTCCCTTTTTATTGGTAACTTTTTAATTACATTATGTCCTTCTGGTAGCATTAAAGGATTATGGGGTGAGATAATAAAAACTTATTTGCTGTAACAATATAAGTTTGATAAAGGGAGTTAATTTCCACCCCTCAAAAAGGAATATTCAGCTACTGATGACCATTCAAGAAACAGAGAAGTGCTGACGTTATCATTCTTCACTATGAGGCCCTGGCACAGATTGCTCCTAGAAGCTGTGGCTGCCCCATCCCTGGCAGTGTTCAATGTCAAGTTGGACGGGGCTTGGAGCAACCTGCTCTAGTGGAAGGTGTCTCTGACCATGGCAGGGGGTTGGAGCTGGATGAGCTTTAAGGTCCCTTCCAACCCAAACCATTTGATGATTCTGTTATTGTCAATATTTTGTCTTTTATGACACCAAGGCTTTGAACCAGGTACTTCAGGCAGTGTTCAGCTGTACCTGCTTCATCATCAGATGTGACCTGTGATGCTAATTTTGTTTTTAAATATGTTGCCCACAAATAGTAAAGTATTAAAAAAAGATTTTTAATGTTTAGCTCAAATCAGAGACAATGATCTAGTTTTATTTTACTTGCTGAAAGGTTTTTCGTTAGATCTCTACAGAAGGCAATGGGAATCTAGAGCCTTCTCAGTCTAGGGTTATTTAAGAATAATATTGATCATAGGATGTTATTGGCAAGTATAGAGAATCAGCATAGCTGCTACTGCACAAAAATATATCTAGACTTGAGGTTTCAGCAGTTAGTAAGGTTATTTTAAGGTACAATCACCATTTGAAGATGTTCCATTAATACCTAAGATTAGCATTGTTTTTCAAATGGCAGAAGATTTGCTAGAAGCATTCAGTGTAGGCAGGATGGGATGTTTCCAGAACTCGGTTTCTGTGGAGCTCAGGAATAATCCTCCTCAGATTGTATTTGGGTTTTTTTTCAAACTACATGATAATCCATCTTCTCTAAAAGCATTTAACTGGTTGGATGTAAAGTGGAGGGAAAACTTAAAGATTTCATGATAAACCAGGATATCATTCACCGAATTCAGCATAGGTCAATTCAGAAGTGACAGTGGAAGAAGCCTTTAGTAGAGTTACAGAGGCTTTTATAAAATACCTGCATCCACATCATGGTGACCTACAAAATATCATGGATGTTTTGTGTAGCTGTCAGCTAAATCAGGTAATTAGGAAACTCTATATCTCCTTTCAGATATTTTCTTCTAGTTCTCATTTTCATATGCTTTTTTTACTGTGTTTCAAAATAAGGGAAAAAACATACTAACTTGTTTTGGGGACGCAGCAATGTCCGTGGTATTTTAATGAAATCACAGATTGCTGACAGTATATTGATTATTGATCTTGTAGCTGGAACCTAGATTGAGGCCGTTGGCTTCTCTGTGTTCTGGCCTCTCCAGAGTTTGCTACCAGCCAAATGAAGGAAACAAGAATTAAAACAGCGAGCGTGGTTTGAAGGTAAGAACCTGTAACAGAATGAAGTTATGCATTCAGAATTTCTTAGGTTTGCTGATTTGATTTGATGGTGCTTCAGATACCCAAGCTATGTGTGGCAGCCTGTAAAGACCAAGGAGGTTGGTAAGGGCTGTTGCAGTTGAAAGTAGGTGCCTTTAAGGAGCAGTTCAGGACTTGACAAGAGTTTCTGATGTTTTCCATGGACTGTGTGTGGATCCAACTGGCAAGCAGGGGTAGGGAGCAATAACATTTCTCACTGCAAAAGTCTTGATGAGCTATGCTTGAAAAAGTACCTGACTCAGCACTGCACTCTACGCTATTGATAGGCAGAACGTCAAGTCCCTTTCTGGGAATAAGCAAGAAGATTTTAACCTACTTTCATTCAAGTGCAGCAGTTAAAGTAGTCTCCTCAGCCTTAGTTGAGAAAGCAGCGCTTTTGCTCCCTGCAGTGTCCTCGCCTGTTACCTTTGCGAATCTGTTTCCATTCTCAGTGTGATAACCAGTGGGCATCAAGTGAAACTGCTGCACATAGGTGTAGAAAGTGTTTCTTCACACATCAGGTGAGTTGCGAAACTCCTTACTGCAGGGTGTCACTAAAGTTTCATGAAGGTTGAAAAAGTGAGTAAGTACATCTGGAAGAAAAATGCACTGTGTTTGCTGGAACACTTCTGATTCTTACATCTCTGTACTGCAGATCACTGGTTCTGGAGAGGAATTGCTCTTTTTTCTTGCTCTTTTTTCCTGTTCTTTCGTTTTGCTGGTTTTTAACTCATTCCAGAAGCAGGAAAAAACCATTATTGAGCAAGATGGACCTTAGGTTTGAATCCATCACAAGCTTTTCTTGCACCCTTGGTTGCAGAAGGCTACTATTTTCCTTGCCCAGACTTAGTAAAACTTTGGAGGGTCCTTATCCTGTTCTTTGAGGTTTCCAGCATCATTAGCCTCATTATTAGGGTCAAAAATTGAACTAACACTGCCCACGTGCAGTGCATCAGTATACTAACCCAGCATATCAATGTCTGGGACCTCTGGTACATGCTGCTGTGTATTTCTAATACTTTCCCTTTAGGTCTGCCAGTGCAATGACTAAGAATATTTTTACAACTTCAGGTATCTGTCTATTTTGAGATGTTGAAAGAAATAAAAGTTTGAGAGGCTCCCTTTAAGTTTGCTTTTTTTTGCCTAACTCTGAATGGCTGAAGAGTTTAAAGAAAGAGAAGCAGGATACTTCAAAATAAATAAGTAGTAGTCCTCCATGTATTAGGTACCTGTGGTAATGCACAACATGCAACAAATCTATGATCAGATCTGTACAAGTGCTGTGGTATGTGATTAAAGATCTGGGAAATCAAAACAAGGTGGGCTTACAGTTCTTGTGGAAGCGATTTCCCACTGTAGTTGTTTCCTTACCTGTGAAATGATGATAAGACTTATACTGTCTGAGGCATAACTCATTAGTGGTTTTACAGCAAGGTGAAAAGGATACATATAGTGAAAAAAATCCCAACAAACTATTACAGAATAATGCTACTTAGTATTTAACAATTTGCCTATCCAAGAAACTGTCTCTATTAAGGAATAATTGAAACTTATTTCCAGAAAAAACATGAAAGAAAATAATAGCATTATCAAGCTAAAAAGCTGTAACATAATTATTATACACTTACTTCATGATTCAGCAGTTGGGCCGTTTTTGTGCATGTAAATGATTTTTACTTAAGGGATTATTGCAGCACTTGCGATCAGGCAGCGCAGGACTCTCCGAAGGACGTACCTTGAGGACACTGCAGCAGCAATATTTTGCTGTGTCACTAGATTTTGTCATGCGTAAAGGACAGATTCTTTCATACTCGGGAGTTTTCAGATGGAAACCACTGGCACATTTCTGACTGATGTCAAATGTGCTGGCAGCATAGAGTAATTCAAGAAGTTCTTAAACCCAAATTGGTTCTATTAGTACAGGTTTATTGTCCTTTTATTTAAATATTGCCTCATCAAGTGTCTAACTATAACAGCAGTTATATAAACTACATCAAGAAAATGAGGAAACTTATGACTACTTCTTACAAGAATTTTATGAGTGGTATCTTTCATTTTTTGAAGCAGAAGTAATAAAAATATAAGTGGATTTGAGTTTATTGTTAGTGCTCTATAGTTGTCAACTGCCATTACTAAACAAATAGTAAAAATACTCTGTTGACTTTATTGCTTTAGTAATACAGTTACTTTACCAGACTTCTCCAAGATTTTGAGAGTGAGTATGTAGAGGTAATGCCTCAGGTTCACGTTGCATTCCAGTGCTTCATGAATGATCTTCCTGAACAGCCAGAGATTTAGGCACTAGATAAGGGAGGTATGGTTTCATCAGGATAAGATTTATCTCTGGAAAAGAATTAAAAATGTAATTAACAGTAAATTGCATTGAACTGAGGATCAAACCCTAAAATAAGGTCTGTGGTGCAAATATTAACTAAGTCATCTACAAAAAAAGGTGGTGATGCGTCGTTTCTAGAACAGTCTTGGAGATGGTCTCAATTACAACTCTGTGCCTGTGCCAAGGTTTCTTTATATCCCTAAACATGTGAAATCTGCATGATAGTCCTACAGGCTGCACAGTACAGTATTGTGTTAGCTTTTGGGAGTTTTTTGGAAGAACATCTTTCTACTGCACTGATAACATTGAGGGAAATATCCGGTAAACTCGTGGCATTTCTGACTCAACCTTTAATGTCAGTCCAAGAAGTAATAGAGCTACAGAGAGATGTGAAAATGCATAGAATGGGGCTGGTGTAATTGTTTTCTTTGGCCTTCCCCCAAACATCTATGTGATAAAAGGAAACTTTCTGTTGAACTCAGGAGTCAAGGCAATCAGAACAAACATGCCTACATGAAAGAACCTAGTCCCCAGCTGTAACTTTCTGGTTTCTTGAAATGTAATCTCTCAAGCTGTTGAAATGTAACTAAAACTAATACAAAATGTTTGGTTTTGACAAGATGCTGCACTATCAAAACTGTATTACCAATGTCACTCCTGCTGATAGTGATTGATCATACTGCTGGCAGTTTTTCAGTGAGGAGACACTAGTTTAGCAACCATTGAGGTGCAACTACCTTTTCATTCTGATGCGCAGAAGAAGGTTTGACAATTTCTGTAGAGATTTGCTGTATAAACTACTTATTTCTAGTTTGAATTCAGAGTATTACACCCGAATGTAGCAGTGATATGATGAGACACAGTTAAGCTAGCTTACTAATGAGTGGAAGAAGAAAGGTAGTCTATAAAGTGACTGGGATTTTACTTGAGATGACATGATCTGGAAGTTTCTGTCATTTCCAGTCAAACATAAAGGAACTTCTAGGTTGAGTAAGGTACCTCGTTCAGGTTCTTTAGGTGGTAGGAAGGATCTGAGCCTAGGAAGGGCTCAGATTAACTTCTTTGGATCTGAAGTTTAAATGGGAGAGCAGTTTCTTCCTCAGTTTCTTCTTCCTAGTATCAGAATCCACTTGATCATCTCAACTGATTTTACCGACATCCTGATTATTTATGCTTCTTCACACACTACAGTAACTTTGAGTTACATGTTGTATCAGTTTGCTTGCAAAGCAAAGCAAGATAAAAGCAAGAGTTCTTATGCCTTGAATGAGGAAGTCAGTACTTACTTTGATTGCAAAGGCATGCCATCTGCAAAGAAAGAGGACACTGTTTTCCTTGACGGTGTAAAAAACAATGCAGTGTGAATGCCCTATAAGAGCACTTGCATCACTTGTACAAAGTGCAGTAAAAGGCATCCCAGGCGCACTTCAGTTTTCCAGGTAGATGCTTGATTTATAAAACTGGCACAAAATGAAAAACATTGGTACAAAAAATTTGCTGTTTTAAAGGTACATGTGGACAAATGTCCAGAAACAATTCTTTGAAGCTCCAGCCTTTACTTAGGTCCTCATCTCAGGGACCTGCCTGACCAGATTCCAGAGCTGCACATCTCCTGGTCATCATTTCTTCTGTGTGTGTTATGTTTTATATATATTTTCATCTGGATCTATCAATGAGGCAGAATGTCTGCTCTGAGTAAGCACTTTGGATTCCATCTCCAAACACTGCTTTAATATCGTTTGCTGTGATGGAGTGCTGTGTAGAGTCTCCTTTTCTTGTCTAACCTAAGCCAGAAAATACAACAGATGGGTCTCACCGTGCTTTTTTGGCAAGGAGTAGCATAAAAATAGAAACAAACCTTATTACATACATGCATCTCAGCATGATGCATGTAATGTGCAGTAAATATCACTAAAAAAGTACAAAACTTATTGCCAGTTAACCATTAATCAGGAAAGAAAAAGTTTAATAGAATGAGCTTGAAAGCAAATGCATCTTAACCTTCACATTAAAAACTCATAGTAGGGTGTTTTTCTTCTTGTATGTAGGCATGCACTTGCACACAGACAGTATATCTCAAAGTACTGTCGTGAAATGAAAGATGCAGTTAAATGTTTTTCCAGAAATAGCAAATAGATTGTGTGAGCAATATAACAAATATGTAACAGATAACAGACTAAAGGAAGTAATAGAATCAGAAGGCAAAATCGCACATCCATCATTTTACTGTTTTCAACCAAACTTATTTTCACAAATTACCAGTTAACATTTTAATCTGAAATCTGCCATCATGTGAAAATCACATAGTCCTGTTAGATACTCAGTGTACTCAGGAAAACTGTAACATGTTTTCTGAGCTTCAGATGATAAAGCTTTTGGCAAGGCATTTGAGGTGATAACACTGATCAATCTGTACAATACGTGCAGCTGAAATGGAGATGATAGAGGTTGTCTTTGGTTGCCTGTCTGGGATAGGTCTCATGGGTATGTTGGTATCTCTGCTGTATATTCTCTTATATCAGAAAAGCAGAGGGAAAGTTTCACTGATACAGCTGTCTGTAGAGTTTGTGGAGGTCATAGATGGGGACATGTGTTTATGCAATGCTAACAGCAAGATTTTCATAGCCGTTCATTCAGCCTATTGTGCAGCTCAGTTCTGCAACTAGTTCTGTATGTTAGTATACCAAGCGATTCATATATATATATATGAAAAAAATCTTATCAACTAACATAAAAGCTTACAAATACCTTTAAATTTAGAGATTAATGGCTGCTCAACATCTCTGGATGAGGCTAGATTTCTGGACTGTCTGTGAGAAGCTGCATTCTGTAGGATATTGCACTGCGGTTCCTGTACATCCATTTTCCTAACAGCGATTTCTTGTTCACCTCTGAAAAAACTTCTTCAAATCTCTTCTTCAGGGAGACACTAATCTCAGTGCCACCTGGAGTATGTGATAAAATTCAAGACCTTCCATGTTTTCCCTTTATATATGGGAGGTTATAGAGATTCTGATGGTGATCCTAGTTATTCTGTATTTCCCAATGGCTGATAACCTTCTCTGACCCACTGTAGACTCATCAGCCATGTCAACTGCTCCCTAAAACCCCAACATCGTCTCTTTAGGTAACAGGATACGTGTTCTAGTCCGAAGGAAAAGTGGATGTCAACAGTTCACCCTTCCTATTCAATGCTTTCATTGTTTCACTATCAGTTACATGCTTTTAACATTATTGAAGAAAGCAGTCAAGATTCAGTGGTAGTGTTTCATATAATCTAAAGGCAAATGAACCCCATCATTCTTCCTATTGGTTCTACTCAATAACAGATTTTACATTCACATGCAACATCTTCATTTCAATTATATAGTTCTGATACTGGTTGGTTGCTAATATCAAAAGAAATGTCTCTGTTCAAATCCAGAGTAAATCAATGAAACTTTTGAGAAGCATAACAAAACAGAATGAAAAGATGTTTTCCACACATGTGGTACTTCACAGCTCTCAGTAGCTGCAGTTTCTGGTTTTCTTGAGTCTCAGAAACCATAAAGCATGTGAGACTAAGTTGGCTTCCAGAGGGGACACTCACCTTCGTCTCCCCTATGCTTGAGGCGCTACACTCCTTACAGACACTCATTTCTGTTCTTGCTACAGACTTCCCTGGCCAGGAAACAGGGGAACCCCAAAATAGCAGTAACTAATTTAATGCAATCTCCATTTACTTCTATTTTTCTAATTCAGCAGTAGCATTTTGTGGAAGCAATGGGCAATGTGGGTCTGTTTCTGCTCTTCAACTTTAGCAAGACCAGAAAATTTTAGGTAAAGGAGGGGGTTTTTAATCAGTAAGTTTCTCCAGTTTTTCCTTGACAGTCCCTTTGAAACTTGTTTTGTCATGGGTAGAACAAGTTAGCTTACATATTTTTATTGAGGCTACTGATGTTCTCTTATACAGAGACACTATTTGTATTGTCTTTTTTTGACATGAAGTACTTCTTATTTATTTCTTTAAGAGCTAGACTGTGACATGGTTCAAGTTCAGTGGGGGAAAAAGGTGAAAGAAAATATACACTTGTACAAAATGTACGTTTGTTTGCACTAAGTGGTCCCGAACTCTTTAATTACTCAGAGATTAGAAAGAACTGTTATAAACAGTTTTGCAAGATCAGTTTTTATAAGCTTTCAGGTTCTTTGCTCCATTTCTTACACTGCTGTGGGTGAGAGCTCTGCTGCTGGCCTCTGCCTGATAGGGATCCTGTTGCTTCCTGATCCTGTAGGTGCCCTGAAGTTGAATGTCAGGTTTGCCACTTCTTTAAGAAGTTGTCGTAAATATTTTTGTGCATCTAGTTTTATGTTAAAGAAGTATAAAGCAAGCTTAAAGAAAATTTTCTTCTTCTTTCTTTCTTTCTGTTAAGGTGTTTATCCCTTGCTAAAGTATCACTTTATGAATATGCGTAGATCCTTTTTATCCCAGATTAATAGTGAGTCCATATATATTATGGAATTATATTTCATATAATATTTCTTATTAGTTCCCCAATCCTAAATTGCATCAAAGAAATTTCTAAGCCACTATTTCCATTGTAACAATACCTACCTAATTAATAAAACCCCACAGATAGGTATAGTAAACCTCAGATCTTTTCATGTTGCACCGCTTTTGCCTCATACTCTTTTTTGCTCTTCCGTGCCTTTTGATCGACTCTTCAAGTATATCAAATCTATTCTTCTGTATCCTTGTAAAATCCCATTTGTGTAAGATGTTACATGCTCTGGTGAGCTGTTTCATACAGATATCTCTTGCTTTTGTTTACTGATGTTGTAAATTTAAGATATTTTGCTCTTCCTCCCCCACAAAAGCCCAGTGGACAAAAAGGGCAGTTTGGTCTTTTCAACTACAGCCACATTTAAAGAAGTAGTTTCCCGCTTTGGTGATGGGATTTCCTTTTGGGGGGTTGTGGAAAGGTTCAGATTAAAAATATCCTGTGCTCACCAAATGGAACAACCGAATTTGAAAATGAGAACTTGATTAAAAGTAGTTTGAGGAAAATGAGAGGAGTAGCTTAACTTCTGACATGTTTTAGTGTCTCTTGATTTTGATTTGACTGATGGTCTAAAATCAAATGATGTCATTCTAATGATACCTTGTGTCTGAAATATTATAGTGATATGACAAGTTTTTTCTTTTCTCATTGCAACCATTGCACCTATTTAATAAATACAGGACTTGAGTCTTTCTAGACACAATCCTGAAATTATTTAGGCACAATATTCATAACATTTAATAATAGAAATAAATTTTAGTATATAAATGCTATCCATTAATCACTGACGTCAATACTGCTGTTGCTTATGGACACTTGAAGTATTTATAGTAGGAAGTACATTAGACAGTGCTGGATTTGAGAAGAGATAAGGCTGAATTTCCTATCAAGTTACTGTGGATGTTAGTTTTGGAAGGCATCTGGTACAGTATGGCGGTCTGCATAGATTTTTCTGCGCAAAATGAAGTAATTTCAGTGAAGATTGATTTTTATTCTTGCCTCATTATCCTGCTGCTTGTCATTAATCCTTCATCTTTTTAAGTTCGTGCATGTCTTATTGTTAAAACTGATTTTTTTTGTCTCCTGCTTTCTTATTCTAACATACTAGGCACTTAATGTATAATAATATACATATTATATATTTAATACATATTATTATATAAATATTATATATTATATAACATATAATTATACATTATATATTATTATATATTATATTTTATGGATTATATATAATTATATATAATGTAATATATAAAATAAAATAGTATTAAATATATAATATACATAATATATTATATTAATATATATTTAATATATATTACTATATTGGATGCTTCAGAGTATCATAGAGTTCAGTCTTCATTACAGCTATAAATAGCTGTTTAAATGTCTGCGTAGGGCATTTAGTTATGTATTCCCTGTGCAGTTTGTATGTGCAGAGACTGAGGCAAGTGTTGTGGACCCTTTCAATGGACTAAAATATTTCTGCTGACTTCTTCACTGGCGCTTAACAATAATAATACTTCCTAGTGCCACGCAGAAAGCTCTGGGTGCCTCAGATAAGAGATGCTACAAAATGACAAAATACTGTTGAACATATTTGTTTGCTTTGTTACTTTGGCGTCAAGTGTTCAGGTTATTGAAAGAATAAGGATGTTTGCTTAGTTTGTGTAGGAAGTTTCTAGTTCAAACAAGATGAAACTAGTGTCTTCTTGAATGGCTGTTGCTTTACAACCCGTGTTAAGTGTTGTTCATGCCAAGGACGGCTGTGGTGATCTTTTCTACCTTGTTAAAGTACTCCTAGTTTTTCTTTTTTTCAAACTCTATAGAGATTTTCTTCTGTGATTAAATAAAAAGTAACCTTCTTCAGATGATTCAGGTCCTACAAGTCTTTGGGGTACAGTGGAAGCTGCTCTTCCTCATCCATCAATCATATGTTAGTTCAGATGATTGAGAAGGAGACACGTGCATCAGGAGCAGGGATTTACAGCTGGGCTTAAGTTAAAGCACTTCTGGTTTTCCGTTGTCCCAAAAGAGTGTACAAAACACAGTTAATAACTATAAAAGAGGGTGTCTAAGCCTGACCATAGGGCAATATATAGGTCACTTACACTGTATGTAAAATACGTATAGATTCACTGAGATTCACTCCAGTCCCTGTCACAGTGTTATTTCACTATAAATAACATACTGGGTACTTTGTAAGTAGCTGGTTTTTGTAGCATTTTCTTTTGGAGAAGGATTAAGGGTGTATGCTCCTTTTACAGCAAGTGACCTGGACCTCATGTGCTGTACTGCAGAATGCTCTGGAGAACTTGTTATAGCCCACTCTGGCTTCATCTGCCACCTTCTCATTAGATTAATGGTGGAAAAAGATGAATACAGCTAGCTGTTGAGCTTTATCTCCTTTTCCAAAGGTAGTAAAATGCTTAGTGCATAGTGCATAGAATTTAGGTGATGTGGAACATCTTTAAATGTTACTACAAGCTAAAGGTAAATTCATGTAGAAATGAACTTGGGCCTTAAGCGTGTTGGTAAATGAAATGTATTCACACTCCAATACATTTTAGCAAAGAATTGGAGTTGGATGCTTCAGAGTATCATAGACTTCAGTCTTCGTTACAGTATCACTTACTGCTTTTTGTGGAATTAGATGTCTTCTCTTAAGAGAAAGAAGCATCAAGTACAGGCAAACACTCAGGTTTGAAGCCTTGGTATTGCCAGCACTTCTAAAAATGGTTAAGCCTATTTATCATCTGGTTTTTTTGGCGGAACCATTTTTAGAGCTTCTGAAGGCTATTAAACACTTCCAGAGAGGCACATAGGAACAGAGAATCTTCAAAATGAAACTTAAGCTGTTGTTTCTGATTTTACCCATCAAAACTCTATTCTTAGCCGTGTTGCAAGATGGGCTGCACAGAGAAGCCTTACTGTAGTGAGAATGTGAGTGCGAAATGCAGTGAAGGATGTTAATTACTGCATATTTTACCTAGCTTTATATCTTCAGTTGGTGGATTGTGTTCTGTATTTCAGACAGCTTTGAAAACAAACACATCCCTTTCATTGAAAAATAGGTTTGTATTATCGAAACTGAAGAATATTAACATTCCAGATAGACTAAATATGTGTTCTGTGTTATCTGTGATCCAAAGAGCTTACGAAGGACTAGAGGAAGAAAAAAGTAGGAAAAAAGTCTATCTGCTTTTGTTAAAGAAACATTAATTAATAACTATATATAACCCCCACCTTCCAATCCATTCCTCGTGTATGGAGAGCTGCAATGAGCAGGTTGGCAAGTGAAATGAGGTGTGTTGACCTCTTTGTGAGTAAATGGCAAAGCTCAGAAGTGTTTTCAATGGAGGTGTTCATGCTTAACACCATTCAGGTTTTTTAATCAACTGGTAGTTTCTGTCAGAGCTGAAACAATAGCTGAAACCTAAACAATGTCAGCTCTGCAGTCAGTTTATTATGGGATTATGATAGATCTGAAATGTTATCTTAAGACTACTATTAACTATTAATTGAATTTGATTCTACTTAGTTTTCATATAAACACTTCTCTGCTAAGTGTTTCACAGAACAAAGGGAAAAGTGTATTTGTATACATACACACAGAGGCAGTTTTAGTGATGTCTGCTCTAATACTACATCAAGGGGAAACAGCTGTGATTTAATGAACCCAAAGCTAACAGAAGTTCATAACTAGGACTTTGTTCCTGGTGTTGTTGGAAGGGTTTAAGAAAAGCCGTCTCACCCTGCACACATGGCTTCAGAATTTAACAGCTGAAGTAGGTCGTGCCAGGAAGGAGGGTTGTGTCTGCAAAGCTTCAGAGCTGGGTCTCCGAGTTCTGTGTAACTGCGTAATTAAAACACAGCATTTGATTGAACACGCCTCGGCAGAGGTCCTGCAGCTACCTAACATCTCTATGCAGGAATCCCACCCTTTTGGTGATAGGTATGTGTGCGTGCTGGAAGACAAGCCGAGGATCTTCCCCTTGGGACAGACCAGGGTTCATCATGCCGTGACCGCATGCATATCATGGGTCCAGCACCTCCGGAGTGGTCTTGAACTGCTTTAATGACACTGTGATTTAATGATATCACTTGATCGTTCTAGGGATGAGGAGGCAGGTACAGGCAGAGACTCTGGTTTGATGCCTTTTACTGGCAGTGGTTCTAAAAATGGTTAAACCTACTTAATTTCATTTTTCTGGCAGAACCATTGTTTTTGAGGTTCTGAAGATTCCATCGTGCCAAGGGCAGCCATGTGATGTGCGGCACAGCCTCTTGCACCTCCTCCTCGGAGGCTTCACTCTTCATTTCTAAACCACCACGGTGTTTTGAAATCCACACATTATCTCTTGCTCCAAACCCCCCCAAACACTACTAGAAACCAAAAAAGCTTCAGCTCAGCCCCCAGCTCTTATAAGTGTGAAATTTATAGAATACTAAGGAGCTTATTGTGAATTAATTCAAGACTCATAAAAATTAGTATTTACTGCTACCAAGAATTATAGGCTTCTACCTTAGGAGCTTCCAGAAGTGAAAAGACAAGCTAAGGTTTGAGTTTTGCCTGCCCTTTGAAGGTCAGTGAGACCTTGGTATTGGAGTAAAGCATCCACAAAGTGTGACTGTGTGTGACTCCAACCACAGAGGCATATTCCTTGGTACGCATGCAGTGTTGTTAAAAGACCTGGAGCCAGAACATGTTACTCATACCCATCTGCTGAATAATGATGTTGCAGTAGATACGGTCTTCATATAAGCAACCGTAGGAACTATGTACCTTAACTCTTAGCCTAAAGATGAACCAGAAAAGCAGGCAGGGTGGTTGCAGCTGGAAAACTTGGCTAAAGATCTATTTCTTCCTGCATAAATTCACTGGCATCAAGTGTTATTCAAAATGAAATAATATTTTTCTAAAAGGTGTGGTGTGCAATAGAGGTTACCAGTGGAGTACGGAGCCTGACTTGCTTAATGTGGATAACTGGCATCAGCAGAGGGGAAGGGCTAATGACAAAATTGGGAGGCATCCTAAATATAGAAGAGAATCAGGATATTGTACAGAAATAACTGAGATGACATTGAAAACTGGGCTAATAGAAGTGGAATCAAATTCAAAATGCATAATCGAAGGTCATATCTTCTAAGTGAATAATAGCGGTGTTCTGTAAAATAGGAACTTGCAACAAGATCCTCATTATAGATAAATAGCACTTGGGTGATCATGGGATGTGCTTTAGCAGTCCCTGTGATATGCATAAAAACAAGTGAACAGAATTTTCTGCTCTGTCAGTGTGAGTTTATCATTTCTGAACAGTTTTAACAAGTAAGGTGAAGAGACTGTTATGTAAGAGGGAGACATGAGGAGTATGGAGTATTCATCCTTGGAGAGATACAGCATTTAGCAAAAGTAAAAGAACTGAAAGCCAGTGGCTGCAGAAGATAAAGATGGTACCAACAAACACTGAATGAATTGAGGCTTAATGCTGGAAGAAGATTCCTGATGGGCAGAGAGCCCCAAGTCCACTACAGCTTTCCAAGCAGAGGAGTGGCAAAGAATGCAGGGATTTCCTTAATGAAGGAGTTCACGGAAGGAATTATTTTGCTTAGTTCCTAAAACATCCCCGGGGAATTCCTTCTCAGATCTGTGCTTCCAAGAAATGCATTAATGCCAGTAGGACTCTTAATGCTCTATTTAAACTATTTTCTTTCTGGGAATAGTGTGGATGTTCATTGCTGTGCTCAGGATAATCTGTTCTTGGAGTAAAAGCCCATTGTGAGAAATGTGGCAATATGAGTATCTTGATATATAGGCTAAATATGTAATGTTAAGAGAAGAATATATTTAGCTAATGGATTAAATATGTCAGCACAATAGCATGTACAAAAGTCCTTCAGAAGGAGCTCAAAAAACCCCAAAGTCCAGGGAGGAAAATTTAGGAGGAAGTAGCTGGGTTACAGATACTCATTTCTAGATGATTATCATATTAGTTGCTGATCTGAGGAAGCTGATACATTCTCAAAAGCCTACTTTAGATTTTAGTACAGTATCAACTGTTTTCTTCAGTTCCTTATGGTCTCAAGATTACACCCATGAAACATCAGCTATGTTTACCAAAATATTTTCAAATGTAGATGAGGGTTGCAACACAGGGAGATAGTTCAACGCAGGAAGCGTGTCTCTGGTGTTGACAGCTTTGCAGAATGATGTGAATGTGCATGCACAATGTTCAGAATCTTCATTGTAAGTAAAAAGGAAAAAAAAAAAGAAAAGATCTTTACTCTTCCAAAAAAAGAAACCCACCCAAACCCCCAACCCTATCATTATGACAGATTTGGACTTAAAAATAGCATTTGTTCTTGCACTGTAAATCAGAAAGTATCGAGGCTTTTCATGGTTGCAACATATTCTATCACCATTGAAAACCAGTGTGGAAAAAACAACTGTATTGGGTTGCCGTCCTTTTGTTTCTGTGCAGAACATAAATATCTGGGAATCCAGGGGGTTTAAGCCCTACAGTAGTGGAAGGAATAAGAAAAGCTTAAACAACATCAACAACAAAATTAAAACTATCTGAGTTCATTGTTGTATAATGTTCACTGCATAATGAGTGCTGCAAATTTGACATTTTAATCATAGAATCACAGCATGGTTTGGGTTGGAAACCTCCTGCCATCGGCAGGGACACCTTCTACTAGAGCAGGTTGCTCCAAGCCCCGTCCAACCTGAGCTTGAACATTGCCAGGGATGGGGCAGCCACAGCTTCTCTGGGCACCCTGTGCCAACACCTCAGCACCCTCATGGGGAGGAACTTCTAATAGCTAATCTAAATCTCCCCTTTCTCAGTTTAGAGCCATTACCCAATGTCTTATCCCCACATGCCCTTGTCAAAAGGTCCTCTCCAGCTTTCTTGTCGGCCCCTTTAGGCGCAAATAAGTGAGTAAAAGAAATGTTCAGATTGCTGAGAATGCAGCAACTGCCTCACCCTTCCCCAAACCTGCACATGGTGCTACCTCCTGTGCAACCTCCCTTCTTTCACCCAACAGGTTCTGACGTGGAAACAGCCAAATGTAAAGCCATGCAGGTAGGACTAGAGGATCTGAAGAGCTATGAGAGTTAAGACAATGCCCTTAAAGCAGTGCTTCTGTTAAGGATCTGCAGTGTTATCCCATGTCTTGCGTGAATATCTGGGTGATTGGATGTATGAACAAGAGAAATGCAGCAACCTGTTTGAGTGGCAGCCCTTTGCAGCATGGTAGAGATTTAGCAGAAGTGTTGGTTCCTTAGAGAAACAGTGGTCTACTGAGTCCTTTGCCAAAGCGGAAGGTGTTTGCTTTGGGTCTGAACAGTAGTGCAGGGGGAGTCAGATTTGAATTTGCTTTTCACTGAGTGATTTAAGATATTCAGTAATTGTAGTTTCCAAGGAAATAATGAGGTAGCTTGGTCTTGAAGTACTTAAAAAAAGATTCTTGAATGGGATCAGACCAGAAGTGCCACCTATCCCAATGTCCTGTATCCAACAGCAGCCAAGAGCAGGCCAACTCTGTGCAGTATTTCTAATACTTCCAGCCTTCAGGTATTTTCAGAGTATGGAGTTCTGAACCTGATGCAGTTTCTGTGTTGCACTCAGGTTTTTTTTTTTTATATATATATATATGTAATACAATATCTATTCTTTCCCTGGAAGCCTGGTTGATGCTCCTTTTGACTCCTGTGAACTTAGGTCTTTGCACTGTCATCTAGGAAGGAGGAAGGCTTCTAAGATAACGCACCAGGATCAAGTGATTGGTACCATGCAGATAAAAAGCAGTAGTGAGCATTTCTGACCACATTTTTGACCAAGCTTACAGATATTTAGGCTAAAAACATTGTCATTCTGGGTGATAAGGTAAAGATGTCCCGGTGCGTTTTGATTATGATATTTAACATTATGCACGCAGCTACATTTTAAGACTTAAGTACACGCATGTGTGCAGTCTTAATATCAAGGATAAATTTGCGTAATTATAGCTCATAATTTATCTACGTTGCAGCTATTTTTGAAAGTTAAATAATTGCTATCGGAGGGAGTGGTAATTTATGGCAGGAGAAAACGCTCTCGCCTCATCTTATCTGGAGGGTGGTGGGTGTAATCCTGAAGCTGGTCCTGTTTGCTGCTTCCCTAAAATATGCGTTGCTGCTCTCTGTAGTCACGTTCTGGTGACTGAAAAAAGTCATAGCAGTGTGGGTATTTTCTTAGTAAATGAAATTATCATAGTGCAGAGCATTTGTAAAAGATTTAAATAAGTGGGAATATTTGGGTACATTTTCCAAATATTTCCAGATATTTCATTCTGAAAGAAAATAACATTTCATAATAAATTCTCAGTTGCTAATAATATGCCAGAGAATAGAGATACTCCTTTTTAACTGATCTAGGTTGCCATAGTTAGGGGAAGACAGCAGCTCATTGAAGTAGTAAGCCATTTTTAAGGAGCAGTGCCTGTTTATTAACTCAACAATGTTCTATAAATGATGAGCTTGAAATGTGGGCATGGCCTGTGAGAAGATGAATGTCATGAGAAAGAGCTGATAGAATTATAACTTCAAATACGTTCCTGTTTGTGTTTAATGTATTATTAAATGTCATTTGTTTAAAAAAGGAATTCAATTCATAATGGATGTAGTATAAACAAATAATGTTTTTATATTACTTAGGCTCTATTTGATTTTTGTTCCATGATGGCATTTCAGAATTAAGGTTCTATTATTTATTAGCTAGAAAGAAGGATAGGGAATATGTTGTATCATGTATTTAGCTTTGAAATCCATGGAAGTTCAGAAGGTGGCTAAACATTATGGATTTAAAATACTCACTGACTCTTTGCAAGTATGAAAGTACGCTTCCAGGAAATGCTGGATGTTTTACTATGAAAGAAATACTTGGAAGATCTGACAAGACCTCACCCATGGGATGATTGCCCAAGAACACCATGAATGTGGCATTGTTGAGGATTAAAGCTAATTTTAGGACAGCCTTCTTATGCTGTTGGTATGGTGTAGTCAGGGTGCAGAGGCTGAGTAGTAAGGAGTTTCAGGAACTTGTAATTGCAAACTGTTGTAAACAGGATCTCAGTATTTTAAATTCTTCATTCCAGATCTGTTTCAAAGCTGTATAGCAACAACCTAACCAGGATAAGGGAGACTGAGGGTGTGCCTAAGTGTTCTCTTCCCAGAAGTAAAGCCTTTGCCGTAAAGAGATGCTCCATCTTCCTCCCTGGGGAAAGAATGACTTCTCCAGCACCTATACATGAGTTTGGAAAAGATCCCCTTGATGTATTTCTCAGTAGTGGAAAATATGCTTGCAGGAAAATGCTTTACCACATGTGTAGCTTCAGTCATTCAAATCCAATGGGATTCATTGTATTCCGAAGTTCAAGCTAATACTTAAAAGTTATTGAGCAGACACAAAATTTTGATGAGCGGTGTCAGTCTATCAGGTTAGACACTTGTCTTCTCCTTTAAAGTAAATTTTCCATCATCCTAAACGTACTAGAAATCTCTGTGTACTCCAGTAATGGTGATTGCTGAAGTCTGACTAGTTAAGGAATTAATTTGCTGTAAATATTCCCCTATGTAGGTAATCTGGTTTTATTACTTTTAACACCAAAATCAGCAACATATTCAAAGGAATAAATTACAAAGCAAGGAGAAGTCTAGAAAGTAATTATTATGGATATGGCAGTGAATTCTCTATCCACCACTTCAATGATGGGTTTTTTTCCTCCTTTTTGTTACTTTCAGCTATGCTTTATAAAACATGTTTATAGACTATGTCAGCAATGTTCTTCCTCAGTTGCTGTTGCAAAGACTATTTTCGCAGTTTATCACAAAATGCCAGATTTGCTCAGCATGTAATTTAATCTTATGCTTGGAAGCATCCCCATTACTTGGTTATCATGAAATTATTCTTTAATAAAAATGTATGCTTTGTGATCTATATTTTATTAATTTGGTGAGTCGGTTTATCGATTGTTGCAGATGCCATGAATGTATAATTTGTCACAGTTATCGGTTGCCTGTCAGCACTTCATAGCACCACAGAGTTCTTGGCTCTTGGGGGCACCTTAGGAATAAGCCTTTCTTGATCTGTGAGAGAAAAGCTTGCTCCTGTAAATTATCATCAAGACTTGGGTTGATATTGGGTTTATCACTTCACGGCATGTATTATCCTGTATTAGCCAAACGCTGTGAACAAATTAATAACGTGGCCTGTTCAGGCAAGAGTGTTCAGCAAATACAATTTAGTGATTTTAAATGCTGGGGATGAGGTCAGGAGCACAACATTACAAATGGGAGGCACGGGTTTTCTCACTGTTTTAGTTCACTCTAAGCTTAGGAATTATTGGGGTCATGAGACTGGAAAAACAAAAGAAAAATCTGAGGGTTTTTTTTATCCCCTCTTTTACAATTTGTGGTTTTCTGCTGTAGTATATGGCAATCATGAATTTTGTTGATTGAAAAGCTTATTTTGGGGGGCAAATGTTAATAATGGAATCATAGAATCACAGAATGGCTTGGGTTGGAAGGGAACTTAAAGCTCATCCAGTCCCAACCCCTTCCCATGGGCAGGGACACCCTCCTGTAGAGCAGGTTGCTCCAATCCCTGTCCAACCTGGCCTTGAGCACTGCCAGGGATGGGGCAGCCACAGCTTCTCTGGGCACCCTGTGCCAGCGCCTC
>JANHGB010027108.1:29042-52037 GCA_026283785.1 Coracopsis vasa | reverse complement strand
TGATTTGAGCAATATCTGCGTCTCTCCTGTGGCCATACTTGCCCATGCCAGGGGGGCTGGAACTAGATGATCTTAAGGTCCTTTCCAACCCTAAGTATTCTATGATTCTATACATGTTCAAAGAAGTATAATTACTATACGCATTAAGTTGCAAGGTGGGAAGAACTCACCAGTGCATTATTTGAAATAAGCCATTTATGAGCTGAACAAACATTTACCTACCTGCAGAGGGCACAGTGTATACCACACGAACTACAGAAAATATGAAGCGCACAAAGAAATAGCTGTCTTGTGAAGTGCACATGGTAAACTTTTCTTACTTGCATGAAGGATCAAAACTTGCTACTGCCACAGTCCAGACTAACACAAATAACTGTAGATTAGCAAAATATTCTTTTATTTTGATACCTTAGGTAAATACACAGATTTTGAGGCCATCCTTCAGACACCTTTTTCCAAAACTGCCTACCGTTGACATACATTTGAGATGTCCCTTTTGATTACAGTAAACCCTGACATTTAGAGGCTAGCCTAAGAACAGTCTTGTAAGAATTCCAATGGATAAAACTACCAGAGTTGTTTCGTATGAAACAAGACAGAAGAATACTGCATCCTGAATGTGTTCATACTGTAATTAAAACATTGTTGGAACAGATTTATTTTGGGTTTTATGAAACCTAGCCTTTCATTGCATATGAGTCTGTTTATTGTTATATTCCAAAATCTATACAAAGCTTATGGCTTTTTTACTAATGGTATGATAAATACTTGGTTCTGCATTATAAAATAGTCAATGCAGTAGCGGAACTGGGGAAAGCAGTCATCCATTACATACAAAGCATATTTTCCCCCTTGCCATTATTACTGCGCGTTCAAAATTGCTGTAGAATATTGATAAAATGCAACAGAATCAATGTCTTTTCCACTTCTTCCCATTCCTCCTTTCCCCAGTCTCATACAGTTTACTGTAATATGACCATTAGTGCCCATTTCTACTACTTAATTCTGTTTTGAGGGGTGCTGTGGGAAGAGGGGGACACACACTTCAGGGGTACTAGATGTCACTTGACAGAAGTCAGGTACAACAAAATCACACTTTGTTAGCAAAGTAATTATTCCCAACTTTACACTCTCTGCCCTTTAAGATACTGAGGATCACAATGAACACTACTGCAGGACTGCGTGTACAAAGAGACAACTATCCAGACATTCACTTTACATACACTGAGTGTCAATCTTCACCATTTAATCTCATTTTCTTTAATCACAGGGTCATTTGCTAAACAAGATGTAAAAAAACTAAAAAGCATAGCACATATTTAGCTTCATTATAAAGTATTTGGAAAAAAAAAAAAAAGATTAATTTGCAGGGAGTATACAAAATATCTCTAGAGATCAGCTATATTTTTCCCTGTAAGAAAGGTTTGTCTTCTTATATCATTTGAATCCCATACACTATACAGGTTTTTGCATGTAACAATGGATTTCAAATTATACAAAAACCAAAGGCTTGAAAACACAATCTAATGAATAAATTAGCCAGTTAAACATCATATGTCATGATCTGAGAAACAGTACGCATTAATCTAATTAGGAACTGTGATGTTACACATCCGCAAGACCAAGATTTGCCATTTCCTGGCTTTGAAATCCTTAACTGAGCAACTTAATATTCTAAAGCCAGCCATGCTGTTAACATTAATGAGCAACTTTTGACTTGAGAAGTATTTCACCCTTTCACTGAAAATTTGGCTCATTGACTTCTTGTTTCAATACAACATAATTACTGCTTACAGGAAGATCTAGTAGACAAGAGATCAATTGGTTTAAAGTCCATGGCAATATTGCCACTCACCTGTGTGGACAGAATTTCATCCTGAGTATGACAAATATTTTCAACAATTGTTAATAGATCAAAAGTACTCTGAAGAAAAAATTGAGTACTGTAATTAAATATAATTAATCAACTAAACTGATTTCAATCAATAAATTAAATGTAATTAAATCAACTAATCTCCATGAAAACCAAAAATATCACCACTCGGGAACTCAGAATACTGATGTTTTATAACCTGTTGGGGGGAGGTCAGAGGGGGACAGCCTTTGGCATTCTGGTTGCTACTCCAGTTCAGCTTCCCAGAAGACAAGCATTTATAGCTAAATACCAATCTCCATCATGTTTGCATATCGCTTTTCTTAAAACATCCTTTCAAACTCTTTTTCCAAGATGAAATTCACCTTCTGTTTTCTGCTTGAACCAAATACTATCAACTGTCACGTGCACTTATAAAATGCGTGGGTTTATGACAATGACTTGGACATCTCTGATTTTACAGGTCACAGGATACAACTGGACCATTGCTAATGAAAATAAGTTATCCATTGATGTGAATCACAGGTAAGAACATTCTCCATTATCTGTCATAGCCATTATCCCAAAGTGAGTGAACCATCATCTTGCTACTCCTTTTCCCTGGAGAGAGGTATTCTGACATCCATGGCTGCACTAAAGGATCATGCATTCAGAGGCTGAAATACATTTGAGCAGAGCCCTTGAAATTTCTACTTTTTAAATTCATCTTCTAATACTTTTCCTCCACTCAGCAGCAACACATGCCATTGACTTCACAGAGCTTCTCACTGAATACAACACCATCTTTCAGAACACAACTTGTCTACAATTTTTTCCACCACCCCACACTGCAATAATATGTGCTTAAGGAACAGCTTTCAGCATGTGAAAACATACTACACAATTTAGCAGCCAAAGATGTTTCCTCTATAAAATCAATTTATCATAGTTTAGAATTGTGGGGAAAAATCCCATTTTCCTGCCATGAGATGGAAAGTGCCAGGTTAGCATTCTGTTTTCAAAAAAATCCAGAAGTGACAATGTAAAAGATATGAAAAGATTTAGATGTTAAATATCTATGTAGATTTTTATTTGCCTCAATGTAGATCAGAGAATGATTTGGGTTGGAAGTGACCTTAAAGATCATCTAGTTCCAACCAACTTGCCATGGGCAGAGACACCTTCCACTAGACCAGTTTGCTTCAAGCCCCATCAAACCTGGCCTTGAACACTGACAGGGATGGGGCAGCCACAGCTTCTCTGGGCAACCTGTGCCAGTGCCTCACCACCCTCATAGGGAAGAATTTCTTCCTAATGTCTAATCTACATCTCCCTTCTATCAGCTTAAAGCCATCCCCCCCTTGTCCTATCACTACATGCCCATGAGATGCTCCTCATCAGAATCTGAGAGTTTGGCACAGAAAAGCCATAAAATAGAAGGTCAAACTTCTGCTGAGTTACATGAAGCTGCAACTATGGGATTCTGCATTTATGCATACTAACACTGTGCAAAAAGCATTTGGTGAGCCAGATTCAGAACTACATGATTACATTGTCATGCCAGAGGATCAAGGAAGCAGTGGTATAAAATTCAAGATCTCTTGACTTTTCCTCATGCACCAAGACAAATATGATTCCAAAGTGGAGACTTTGAAATGTTTGAAGTATCCCAAACTACACAACTTCAAACCTCTCAGAAATTAGCTTAATTTTTGTCCTTAAGTGGAGCAACTCACAGGCCATATTAATCCGAGACCAAAAGAGCCTTCTGGTGCTGTCCACAGAGCTGCCATGATAATTAACGGTAATGAAGAAACGACTAGCCATAAGCAGGAAAGAGATTTAACATCTGTCTCTTTATAACTTGCTTGTAGCTATCTTGTTTATAGAAGCAGCAGCAGTGAGCTGATTTAGAACTAGCGGATGCAACAATTTTTATCCTTTTTTAAACAAAAAGTATGGGAAAAAAGTTGTGATATTTGATATCTTGCATTTTAAAAGCACTTCACTGGTATGTAAGAAGGAATACAGATTAGAAAAGAACGTACCCAACTAGTACTGTAATATTAAATAACAGCCTTACAAATAACAGCCTACATTATTTTAGGTGAAAGCAATCAAGGAAAACACTAAGTATGATTCTGCAGCTACGATTTTTTCACTTTTTATTGAGTACATAAAACAAAATTACTTTTAAAAAGGCAACACATAAGAAGCAGAGAAAGATCTCCGTCTGTCATGTTCTAATTCTAATCTAGCTCTAATTATTCCCTTCTTTGAAAGAAGGAAAAAGTCTTGACAAAACAACATGTAAATTAAAGTTGCCAGACAGCCAGTGATAGCACAGTCCATATGAAAATATGTACCCTGGCAGGTTTAGACTGTGTTGTTTTGCTTAGCCTTTCATCCTGCTCCTACTTGGTTCCCCCAGAGATAACACTTTCTTGGGTTGCTGAAATTCCAGATTCTCCTCTGTAATATCTCCAGTTGCAAAAAGTCACTATTGTGTCCTAATCTCAGAGTCTCAGATTCAGCTAAGTAGGTCATGTCAATCCTCACTGTAGCATATGATCTGGTTGGAGGTTCTTCTATTGGAACGAGAGTAAGCATACAACTAAGAACCTGATGTCATGTTTTCTAAGCAGTAGCATTTCAGCAGACAGCACCACACACTAGAACAGACCCTGGACGCCCTGTATTTTGGTAGGGTAAGTCATAAGGACCAAATGGATCTGTTATGGACACTTATCACATTTAGTATTCAGTGCAGAGTTTGTGAATCAAATTAAGTGTTTAGGAGTGACACTCTGACACATTATTTCTGGACTGTGAAAATAACAGCCATTTGAAGGACCACAGGGTAATTATATAATAGGATGCACAAACACTTCAGGTTTAGCCTGAGGCCTTTACCTTTCCTTAAGCATGCTAACATGTAATATTCTTTGTCAGACATTGAATCATGTCAAATATTAGGTTTTGCCTTTTGCTTAATGGCATCATCTGCCTCCTTTCTGAGAATGTGGTCTAGAATACCTTCATTCTTCTGCTTAGCTTGCCTTGGCTTTTTTCTCTACCTTTATCTACAGCAGTTCCTGTTATTCTATGATATCACGTCTTTCTGAAGTATTTTCTGGGTCATATTTTCACCCCCAGAATACATAATTTCATTTCCTGTTGCAAGCCATTCTAGCTCAGACACATTTAGCAAGCATGTTCCCCCACTGCACAAGCTAAGACACAAAGACCAGTCCTATGTTCAATGTTAGTGGGTCATATATCCTTTATTGTAACCTTAGTTATAGTGTGGTGGTTTCTGCATGACTGGGCAAATTTTTAAGCATGTAAGTTTAATTTGTGTACAAGGTGATAATTTAATCACTAGACAGAAAGGTCTATGGAAAACTTCTCACAATTACTTTGCTGCACAAAATGCACCTTATTTCTCCTCAGGTATTTTTCATTCTTACCTTCAGGCTTCAGCACACCTATCTCGCATCTCACAACTATATGTCCAAAAACTGGGCACAGATTAAGACAGAGGTTTCTTTCATGATTTGCAAAATCCTCTGCATTATTTCTTACAAGCTTCTTTTGATTAAATTGTAAGATCCCTCTTAGGTTTAAGGATAACACGGTCCAGGTTTTCCTCCAACTTTATAGCCTGGTCTCACTCTAGAGCAGGCAAATTTTCATTTCTTTTTCCACATCCCACCAGGATGTTCTGGCAGTCTTCGTAACCATGTTGCTCCATTACAACATGGTTTCAATTAGGGGTTCCACCAGCCTCAAAAATTGTATACTTGACTAAGTCTCAAATATTTCAAAACATTTCCAAAGTTTATCCAACTTGTCTTTGAAATCCCTCTCAGAAAACTATTTCCACAGACCATGGCATCATTCCCCTTTCTTTACCACAATTTGATAACTGGATTGCATGTCATTCTCCTATTAAATGAATCAATTTCCATAACTTCACTGATGTAAGAGATTACTTTTATCCTTGATCCCTCTCCAGTTGTCTGCAATGATTCTTGATTAAGATACTCCTGTTATTCTCTTTCCCACCCACCACTCTGTTTCTACTTCAAACCCTGATAATGGATAAGAAAACTCAAAGTCAGAACTTACACCAAAGAGGAGGCTTTACTCCACCCACAGGGAATCCAACATCCAGAAATAAAATCAGAGAAGAAATTAATGCCTCTAGCCCCACAGCTGCTAGTGTTTCCAGCCAGAATGTTCCCTGCCAGTCAATACATACATAAATACCACTTTCAAATAAGCCTCCTTGAAAGAAAAGTAGCCAGCCAGGAAAGCTAAAAAAAATCTAGTACATCTTTCAGGCCCTGTTCCAATGCTACTCACCAGCACTACTTATGCAGCAAGAAGGAATGAATATGTCTGATTTGCCTCTGAGCAGATCTTAAACAGTTAAGAAGAGGCTTTCTGCTGGCACAAACTCCCCCACCCCACTTTGCTGGGGGCCCGTGCAAATGCCACCATCACACCTCCTGCAATTATACAATTCAATTTTCGTACTGAAGCTCAACAACCAACCCTTGAACGATATGTGATGCAAATTCCCTGTATTTCTATTGCCTCCAAGTTGCTCACAGGAAAAAGTAGGAATGTTATTTATTTTTGCTGACTTTTCAGTCTAAGAGGGGATGCTGAGCAGTAAGCCCATTTTACACAATGCTTTCAATAGACAGTTGCAGCTTTTCAGCACAGAGCTGCACTTCAAATGTAGGTCAACAGAAGGTAAGACTGCATAGGAAGATCACTGCCAAGAAATTAAAGCAGACTAGATATTCTTCACCGAGGTTTCTGAATTCTAGGTAACTAAATATGATATTAAATTATAGAAAATAATGAAAGGAGCATTAAAAGGTTGTGAATTTTCAGCAACAAAATTGCTTAGACAGGAGTGTTTCACCATTAAATATCTCTTGTATTAAAGTCGGTGGCTAGCTACTTTTTTTAATCCTTTTCAATAGTCTACTGTTGTTCAAACACTTTTTTTTGCTGATCTCAGAGAGCTGAATTCATCCTATCGAACAGCAGCATAGAAAGGAGGCTGTCTGCTCTAGAAAATATGAAAAATATTGTCCCTTCCTCTAAGATAAATTGCAAAATGAGAAGCTTTCTCATCAGCTTTTACCTGCAAATGATAGAAGTTAATCTGCATATTCTGCTTCTACTTAATCATTCAATCTAAGAAACCCAGTTACTAAGCACATATTCACTAAAAACAGTGTTAAAAGCTAGGTACTTAAAGGGACAGCATCTCTACAACAGCAAAATGACTGACACATTTCTGAACACCCACACACTTCATTGCTACACTGGGGATATGCAACCAAGCAATCACTGTTTATGCTCAATGACTTAACGGTACTGGTTCATATCCTGAACTTCAAGTTCACTGATTAACTCCAAATATTACTATACATAGGATTTTTATGTGTTATACGGAAACAATAGTACCTTTTTCCCAAGAATTGCTTTGTTTTTTCCAGTTGAATGCTATAATCTAAGCAAGTACAACCTCTCATTATTTATCTACAATATAGAAAGTTTAAAACCACATGGATTTCCTACTTCTGAACAAAGAATTACACTCTACTGGTTTAAGCATATTCTATCAAGTTCAAGTTCTCTTCCTTGTGATATCACATTTACCCATAGTGAAGTGCTCACTACAAGGTATAACATGTCTAAGACAGAACCATCATAAAATAGCACTGGGAGCACTTTAAAGGGGGTGTCTAGGCCACATACTTGACCTAAACAAGGATCAAGAATACCTGAACTATTCTGACATGCATGTCTAAACTCTTAGACCCCCTAAGGGTCCAGACTGTCTGGTGAAGCTCTTTCTATCCCTTTGCTTTACAGTTTATACCCAGAAAGCTCATCCTGTTTAACTTAAATTCTCCTCACTGCAGTGTAAGTCACAGTGATGAAAAACAGAGTGAAATGTTCAATAGTAGATAAATTGGAGGAAACTCTAAAGTAAGAATTTCGCATTTCACTTAATAGGAAAACTTCATTTAATGTCATTTAAGCAGTCTTGGGGTCCACAGTCCCCAAATGTAAGTCATGAACATGCTTCACTCCTACTGCAGATTTGTGGGCTTCTTGTGTATTTGCCAGCCTGCTTGCTTGGACAAAACAAAACCAAATGCATTAAAAATAAAATATTAATTCCTGAAAATCTACTAAAGAAATAGCCATAATTGTTCAATAGTAAAACGGTAATATAAGTTTATGATCCAGACAGTCCTTCCTCTGAGCTCGGCAATGAATTTCAACACACTGTTTAAACCGAAAATAGGTCATTGAAATACATTCTTCATTCAGAAATTTTTACTGGAGCAGTTCAGATCAGACTGAAACTACTTAGACTTTAAATGCCACCAGACAGATGCAAGGAGAGACATCCTGCATCAGTGTTTCTGGAAAGTAGACTGTTGTCAACTGGAAGTTTTTTCCCATGTAAGGAGGAACAAACACTTAAATCCAGAAGGCTTTTGTTGCTTTCCTTTAGGAATAACTAGTATAAACATCATGAACAGTGAAAACTGGCAGTACAAAAAGAATTTAACATGCTACAGGATTTTAGCAAAAAAAGAAATTGATATACAGTCAGAACTTAAATTTTCCCTCAGAAAAAGAGATGTAGCTAACATTGATTCTGGCAGTTTTATTAAGTGCTTTATATTAAAGTCAGTGAAATTCTGCAGGTACCAGACATTTGTGTACATAGTTGTACACAGTTGCTGGCAGTATTTTTTGTTGTTTTAATAGCAGAATTAGATTTACCATTATTTCCAGCTCAGTTCTTGCACAAGCTATATGGCAACTGGGCTTACAGGATGGAAACATAAAAACACCTACAACTCTCTATCCAGCAATGTTAATCCACACAAAGCCAAAAATCAATTTTTAATTAGTGAAATAGCTTGAGAAATCATGTTCTTATACTATGTTTGTGATCCTGCAGAAGTTAATAGCAAAGCCACCATTGACTTTAAAGTAAATAAGGTTGAACTTGGCATTTTCAGGCCCTTTCCCAAGTAATTTCTCTAAGGCTAGGTCTCAAGGAGCAAAAATCTGTATGCTTTTTTAAGTCACGTTTACTCAGCTGAATGGGTGTGATATGATTGAAAAGCACTGTTTAGGAGAAGGCTAGAAAATCTGAAGCCATGTGTTAGCTGACTAAACTAAAGAGGATCCTATTTACTCATATTAAATTCATTCAACTGAGCTCACAAGAGTGAAGGACACACTCCTATTTGCTTATGAAGACATACCCTAACTGTGTAACAGTGGCATGTCATGTTAATTCACTGGAAGAGAAAATGACAGAAATGCAGCATAGAAAGTGATGACTTACACACTGCATCTAGAAAACTAGTCTAGTCTGCTATACAGCCATACTTTATTTTTTATCAGCATTTCACAGTGCACAGCAAAACACAAGCTGTGATGAATAAGGGAGTCTACGGGCTATCTATAATTTTGGTTCAAGAGAGTTTCCTGCACTTTTAAAACTACAAATCTTACTTCACCCACAGAATTAGTGGACTGCATTTATAACTTCATTTTGGATCAGGAATTTAAAGAGTAGCAATATGACAAAAAGTAATATATTAAGATATAAATAAGAAGTAATTTAGCAAAATTAATTGTAGTAATAAACCACAGCAGGTAACTAAGACACAATGTTTTTCTATTTACAGTTAAACACCCAGCAATTTCAGCACAAAAGGCTACCTGACTTGGAGGGGAAACCACATGTATGAAAAAAGATAACCTTCTAGGGAATAAATATTTTAGTAATTCAGACCATATAAAAGTAATAAATGGTGAAGAAGCAAACAAAGCATACACAGGCTTCTACCACTTCTCTGGATTTATGTGTGTCTTCTACCAGCTGTACTTGTTTAGAATATCTTTTTGCAAAGAGACAGAAACATTTATCTTCAATTTTCTCTAGTCCACTGAGAAATACACAAAACAGTAAGCAAAAGCTCTGGGAAACAGCGTGCTTCAGTAACTAAGACATTGTAAGGAAAGGATCAGCACTGGCCCTAGCCTGAGCTAGACCTCCATTTCCCTACTGAGATAGGAGGCAGAGCACATGAAGGGCAAGCGGCAGGGGTCGGAAAAAGAGATAATGCTGGAACATACCTAAACCAAAGTACCAAGCCTACATACATACAGGTGCTAAATGCAGGAATCTGCTGAGAATTTTTTCTGTTCAACCACACAGTATGGAGGCCCAGATATAACAGAAATAAACCTTTATCAGAAGAAGAAGGAAAAAAAAGAGAAAAGCTTAAAAGGCACTATTATTCATGTTCAAGACCTATCAGAGATACAATGCTAGTAAACGGACTATGGATTTAATCCTGTATCAGAAAGTCCTCCCTCTTTCTTTCCTCTCCTTTTCCAATATCTTTAAAAGCGGGAATAAGTCCATAGAGGATTAATGTCACCATTAGGGGTATTTTATCCAGGGAGGCAGTCAAGAGTAAAGAAAGGAAGAACTCACTTTTTCCCTCTGTCCTTTCCAATTTCAAAGAGAAAATGTATCAACTGAAAATCATAAAAACAAAACAAACAAAGAAACAAAAAAAAACCCAAACAAACCCACACACAAACACAACAACAATTTCAGGAAAATCTTTTACAAAAGACATCCTTTTGAAGTGACAGGACACAACTATTTTCCCTAGAGTCAAGAACCACCATGGTCAAGGCACACAGACTTGAGCTGCCTAAGGCATTATCCACAGCTTTGCTACAAGTATTTGTGCACTGATGCCAAGGCATTTATTTCATCTATCCATTTCTATTCACAACCCAAGAGATTCCTCAGAGTTTGCTAAAGGGAATCCTGTCTTACAACAATGAACTTGCAGCAGTTGAAGAGTTCATGTGAGATGGATGAGGGCTGGGGTTTAGAGGGTACATAAAATAAGTAAAATTAAAGAAAAAAAAACACAAAAGTAAAACATTTTTATGTGAGCTTTTGTAGAAGGATACATTGAATTTTGTTTTGTCAGAATGACAAGGCAATGCTGCTGTTACTCTGGTTATACCAATGCCTAAAAGGAGTCACTTTATTACATTAACTGTTCTAATATTAAATCAATGGATCCTACAATACATACCATAAGGCAACTTGTCTCTATTGTTATACATCTAAATTAAAAATGTATTAACTCATATACAACCAATACAATAGTCTCCACTTTTATTTGTGGTAAGTATGCACTGTTCAATATCACATAAACATTTTTGGTCCATCACTACTCACGGCAGGGAAGACAGTGTTCCAGACGTTAGCACTTCCTTGTAATCCATGGATCACAACTGATGATGCTTGAAAGGGAAACAGTTTACAGAAGCTCAACTTCACAGACAGGTATTGTTGTTAAATGATACATATTAAGTACCTCTTATTTTCACCCTCAAAACAGAAAACACTGAGGTGAGAAACCGATTCTTGTGCAGGAGACAGAATTACAGAATCATAGAATGGTTTGGGTTGGAAGGGATCTTTAAGATCATTCAGTTCCAACCCCCCTGCCACAGGCAGGGACACCTTCCGCTAGACAAGGTTGTTCACAGTCCCATCTAGCCCGACCTTGAACAGTTCCAGGGATGGGGCATTCACAGCTTCTCCGAGCAACCTGTTCCAGGGTCTCACCACCCTCACAGTAAAGAAGAGGCATTTCAGACAACGGCCATACATACCCAGTTCTAGAGACCGGTATTTCTCGGAGCCCTTGCTATACAAACAGGCCCTTAAGCCTAACAGTGTTCTAGCACATACACATTATCACATTTCTTGACATTATTTAGCATGGCAGATTAAGATAGCAGGGGATGCAAAGCTATGAAAACATGCATCAACACCAGTAGGAATAGTTACATTATATCAAGCTTTAACGTGACAATTCCTATTTATAGCATTCTTTAAAAAACAGCTAACAACATTTCATATTCAGTCTAACCTGAATTATGTTTTTTCCTAAAGCATATGGTACTCTTAAGGTAACAAGTCACTGTCCTATAGCTTTAAATCTGGGTTTCTAAGTTACATGTTTAGCTGTTCAGTTCCTCCTTGGGACCTAAGTCTCTTCAATAATAGTAAAAACCAAGGAAATAATTTCCTTTATAAACTTTTAAAATTTAAGTAATTTGAACTGAAGTAGTGAATACTGTGTATGTTGCACAGGCTGTGTACACCATGCAATTCATCAGCATGAAAGCTATTCTATTTCCACAGCTTTAATGATTGCTGGCTACATCATCTCCTTTGCTATTGCTGGTTAAATAATATCCAGTGCTGTATCTGTAAAAGATACAGTAGTACTGTACTGGATGAGGAAAACTTGAGATGTTCTCTTCAAAATTAGCTGAAGATGCATGAAGTAAACAACAATTTAAAAAAAATAATCTATAAATAGACATTGGGCTTAATAGTTATTACATTCAATAATTTAGCATGATATGCATGGCAGCTTCGACCTCCAAAATAATTTAGCGCCTTGAGCTGAGATTAAATGCAGAACATTAATTTTTCCCTCTGGTTGTCAAGCCAACCAAGAGGCCCGTCAAATCCATTTAAATTAAGCCTGCATCATGTAATGATATTAAAGGGGATAAAATATTAATATCGGTCTGTGATAGAACACTGGACTAAATAGCTGCAGTAAAGCAGCTTCAATTTAGTCCACCAACAACATGTCTTTATGCAGAAAGCAGGATTTAAAGGTCTGAAGGAATATATATTTGAGTTTATACGATATGCTCATTTATAAAATGCTTCTGATTTTCAATTGCTGAGAATAGTTATTACGTAGGAAAAAATATGGTTCCAAATTTAATCCTACTGATGTAGAAAAAAATTAAATACTGGACCACAGTCGCCCATAAGCAGATGTTACTTCAGCGATAACAGTATGGCTGTATCCATTTATTGCCAGTAATGAATTTTCTTCCTTCAACTGGAAGTTGATAAATGTCATGCAAAACTTCTATATTTCATGACATAAACATGGATTGAAAGGGTAGGTAGACTCCCAAAGACAAACAACTTAAATATTTAGGCCACAGGTGCTTTATCAGAACTGTAGGGCTTATGCTGTCAGTACAGAACTACTTCAATAGTACGATGGAACAAATTAAAAACAAGCCTGTGCAGTTTCCCACAAAAACAGAAGAACAAACCTTGAAATCCGCAGATTTAGACATGATAAATGGGATTGGTTATATTTACATTCAGTACCACATGCACACAGAATATATTCAATGTGGCATCCTGAATCTTCATTGCAGTTATCCTTTTTTAATCTTTAACTTTCCAGATCATTTACTTTCCTAAAGTTGGGATTCCAACAAGAATGCAGACTTAAAAATTTATCCCACGCCAGCTAAGTCCAGAGACAATACTGCACATTGCAAGCTTGTAAAAACATTGCTGGTAACTGTCAAACGCTGGATGAAGGCTCGCATTCCTATTTAAGAACAGTTTTCTCTTAGCAGTTAATATTTTTATTACAGTTTCTTTTATATAATGGTATGCCTCTATATAATGTAAAATCTTGGTTCCAAAAAGAACTGAAAAATTAAACCGTAATGTCCTCATCTTAAGGCACTTAATTGCAAATGCAGGGCTGCACTCGGGTCACTGTAATCCTGCATATGTGCATAATTACTATACACTTCATAGAAAACATGGATAGGGTCTGCATTAGCTTTAAAAACAACACCGCACAGAGCAGGATATGCAAAGCAGGTAGCAGGTAAGGGAAAAGGTTGAGATTTACCAATGCAGAGGGAGCACAGGTGTATGCCTGGTTGGGCTTCGAACTCTATTTGTGGCATGGCTCTGAGTTATCTCCCAGACACGAAGTTTCTTGCACAAAGCCTGTCCATTAGGCCTAGTTGAGTTTGTTAGTTATGTTTAACTGAAAATTACTAACTTTAAAACATTGGGCTGTCTATTATTCCTTAAACATCACACATTCAATGCAAGCTCATTCACTCTTAACATTACAGGTTCTGAACTGATACATGAGACAGCTCAGGGTAAGCTGAGTAACTGACCAGTTCTTAGTGGGCATGCTTAAACAGCTGTTGTAGAACATTCCCCAATGAGTACTTCACTAGATATGCCATAACCTGTAACAGTTGTCATGCTAGCTTTTTCTTTTAGTTCATGCATAGTGCTCAAAACACATGGCATTCATATGCCATACCCATGCAAACCCCTCAACAAATCCTCTCTCACACACAGGAAGAATGTAAGATAAGTGGTTCACTGTGAGTGAGAAGCAAACAGATTTATGCCTGATCTCATAGTTTTGATCCAAATTCTAATTTCTACCAAAAGAGGTCTAGACTACACTAACTTGAGTGCTGCAAGATCAAAGCAGTTACAACTCTGTCTCCATGTTCCTCTAATGAAGGAAAGGCTTGACAATATTACACTTTGGAAAATAATATCTGCTAGAAAACCACCCTCTTCCCACTGTTTTCATGAGATAGGGTATAGCTCACAACTTACTAAGAATCCTCCTTGAAGTTACAAAATAGCATTCCAGCAGAAAACACACTGATGCTTATAGAGACTAGAGTGAAACTAAATAACCTGAATCTATTTTTCAAAGCAATTGTAGTTCCTATTTCAAGGCTGATGAAACTGATAAATATTGAGCGAAGTGCAAAAAACTACAGAAGTCTATAAAAGTCAGCAGAAAAGTATCGGGGTTTGCTATTTGTTTGCTGGTAACATTCCTTCATTTTTATTTTTTAAGCTGACTGTTCTTTCTTGCTCCCCTAAAATGGACATTTCAGGGACAGTTCCACTTTGACTCAGCTTACGTTTGAACACCAGCGCTTGGTCTCCAAGAGCACTCTCCCAATCCCAGTGCTATGCAAGAGAAGCACAAAGCTGCACAGTGTTTCCTGGCATATCTCAGTTTGCACCCTGCGTGCCAAGTTGTGCGCCCAAAAGCCACCAAAAAAGGACTGGCAGAACATAACCACAAGCTGCAACACACAGCATTTTGGCTGTACAGAGCATGGAATCAGCAAATTGCAATAAATCACCTGGTGAAAGATTGTGGGTTTAGTCTCAAAGTTTAGCAAATTCATTAATTTACATTTTTTTATAAGTAAAACTTAAGAAAGGATTGTTAACTACCCCTTGTCCCTAAAATGGGAGGGAACATCTATTAAGTACAGGGATATTTAGACCACTGAGCTCTTTGAATGTTTATTTTAGTGCAGCAGAAATTCTCTATCTACTCCACACATTAGAAAGAACTCAAAATCTACTCTAACCTACACTAACCTTCACATACTTCACTACCACTTAAACCGGTTCCATAATATAGGCAATTTACTAAGTTACTATTGTAAACTTTGAGAATACATACTTGCTTTGAGGAATATAACTTCACATATTTTGAACCAGTCCTGCTCTTGAGTTTTTCAGCAAGACACCTATCTGACGCCAGAATACCCCAATGTTACATATTCTTATAGTCCAAGCAACTGTATTTTTATCAGACATGAAGTCTTTGGCAGAAGGAGACAGATGCTGCTTCATGCTATTTTATTAACGGGACTACTCTGAAACATTGGGACTTTTTCTTCCCCCTACCAAATGGAAAAAAAATTGCTCAGCTTCAATTTCTGTGCAGGCAGTAGCAGAAAAAACAAATGTTGTGCTTCCAAACTTCCCCTAGACACAGCACTTCAGAGATAATCACAAATGTTTCACAGAAAACACACTCTTTTTTTTCCCCCACCATAGGTATATATTTCTTAAGTTAAGGGTTACTGAGCCCAGCATTTTTTTCCCTCAAGGTTATATTAAATATGACAGATTGGATATCATAAATGTGGATAATTTCAGTCATAAGGTGTTTTCCCATTGCTCACTACTTGCAGCTGATTGGGACCATCTGTTAAGATTCCACTCTGTAGACTCCATACACAAAATTTTCAGTTCACACAACACTGTTTCCTGTCTTGTCTTCCTTTCTGTTCAGTTCTTTAATGAGACATTAATACACCTTAGCTAAAGTATGCAGTATACAACAAGCTTTTAAGTGTTTTAGACACCTTCAGAATACTGCATAATAATTTGGTGTCTCTGTTTAACTCCCTTAAAATAACAAACCCTTCTAAGTAAAGACTTGCAACCTCTGAATTACTTTCCTGACAAAGAGTCCTGATTTCATCTAGAATTCTGCTTTCAGTGCAAATGCAGATCTTCACTTTCATTTAGCACTTTTTAACCAGTTAGTCCATTCATCTTTGCTCAGAAAACAATCAAAATCAGGAAAGGCTTTTCGGCTGCTGTAACTGATGAGTTAAGGGAAACTATTATACCATGTCGTGAATATTTAAGAAATCAACTTGCCCCACAACTAAACAGGGACCAAACAAAACAACTGCATGTTACAAAATGGGAGCATTACAAAGCATGGCCTCTGATCTATATACAGTGGCCAAGGGGACACTGTCACCCTAGTTTCATAGCCAGCAACTGCCCAAGGCATAAAAACAGGCTCACTACCCTGCCCTAAATCTTTTCTAAGACAAAGAAAAGCTAATATGTCCCACACTATGTCTTGCATTGGTGTTTAATGTACTCATCTGCCACCCAGAAAATCCAGTGCAAGGTTCTGCTGCACATCTTACATAGTCAGTTTTGACTCCACTTCAAACTGCAGGGTCACAAATCAAATGTTAATGTTACAAACTTTAAACTACCCTGTGGTAGGGGCTTTGGCCAAAACACATTCACAGTTCAAGAATGGTACTTCAGGGAACCTCAGGCTTCAGTCTAAACAATAGTAGTGCAAGGCCTGAGGAGCTGAATCAGCCCTGTAGACATGACTGACAGCAGAAACACAAGAACCTACAGGGTAAAATGGCAGCTGAGCAACAGCACCTAACTGAAGGATTCTTACAAAATATGTCTAGGGATCTGGCTGTTTCAACTCATTTCAATGAGATAGTAAATCATTTAATAATGTATGATTTCACTGATATAAAGAATCCTTTCAGAAGACGCTATGCTGGAAGCTATCTTGTTGGGCACCCCAGAACTGCCCTTCAGGCCAAACCCACAACAGTAAGTGGGGAAACAGTCACTCAAAACCACTCTCCAAGCAGAAATGATATTGTAGTATAGCCTGCCAGCATTAGCTCCTAAATTCTCTGACCTTCCCATTTCTACCAATCTATAAAATTGAAGTAGTCATTCCGCCAACGTCTGAGGAAAGATTAATGCATATGACACTATGCAAGTGGGAGACAAACAGCTCTAAAGACATTTCTTTTACCCATAGATATGTGGACGTCTTCCTGCACACTCATAGCTTTTCCTTTCACTAAGAAAAATATGAAGTTGCAGTATTTTTCAAGAAGTATGAGTGTTTCGGTCATATCAGTTACTGTTCTAACAGCAACTCAAAGTTACAGCTCTTCTAAAACATCACTTGCCTTTTTATTTTTCTCCCTGAAGAAGCCCATCTTGATCACATAACAAAAAAGTCTGAGCAGAAGATAATGACATGTTTCTATAGATTTGTGTCTCATGCCTGATTGATATTTTTAACCGCATTGTAATGAAGCAAGGCAAGGTTTATACAGAGTGGCAATACCTTTTTCGATCAACTGACACCACTGACAGAGCAGCACAGCTTTGAGCACACAAGCCTTTTTCAGAATCCACAGTTGTAAAAGAATATCAGCTCACCCCTTATTAGACAGTAAACAAGAAAACCATGCTTTCCTAGGAATTACATCCTCTGACTTCTAATGCAGCACAAATTTTATCAAAAAAATTTAAGTTCTTATTAAAAATTTTCCTTTGAGAATTCTGTGTTAAAGAACAGGGCTGAGTTGACACTGCAAAGCCCGGGTTCTCTGGAAAATAAAAAGATATTTTCTTTGCTTAGCTATTTCCACCCCCCCCCCCATGAAATTTGAAGGCAATCATTGTCTTCTAGCTCCTCACCCTGTCAAACAATTCAGTCAAAATTCTGGTTACCTTAGGACTTTAGGTCAAAGAAAATAACATAAAACCCCCAGACAGGAAGAAGTACTCAAGACTGGATTTATGACCACTATATATAAATCAAAAGTCTTATTGCTTGTAACATTTCCAATTCAGTTGTGGAATTAGAATCTGCACCTAAGAATATAAAATTTCACATCTCAAATTACCATTCAGGTATTATAAGCATGCAAAAAAAAAGAAATGTACAGTGTAATGGAGTTTGGTCTTAATGTTGGCAGAAAACAGTAACTAAAAATCAGTGGTAAGCTTCAGAACACTATAATTGCATAGACAGTTCAGTCTGATTCTGTACTGTTAAATCGGCAAGCATGAGGGTTTTGGGTTGATTTGGGGTTGGGCTTTTTTTCCTGGTTGAGTAAGGACTGTAGGATTTAGTTCTTTGCCACCTAAAGTGGCATTTTGAAAAACGATGTTAGTTTGGTTTGCAACCTCAGCTGACAAACGGAAAATGCCAAGATGAATTGCTAACATTTCTGCATGAGCTCAGGACAAGATGCAATACGCTGAAACAACCCAAACAACAGGAAGTGGCACAGGAGCAAACAGCTAAAGCAGCCCAGGTAGTCCATGAGTGATTAACTGCCTGCCCTGATAAAACTTGAAAACCCTTTCAGTGCCAGGTAGTTATTTACTTTAGAAACAAAATCCAAAACTTAATACTCTTGAACACGGTCTGCCCTTAATACTTTTCAACAGAACCTTCATTACTGCAGTCTATGAGGACAGATACGTCTGCAAGTACACAATGCAAGATGCATAATGAGGAAGATACAGCATGATCATTCCAAGAAAAAAATACCTGAAAGTTTACAATGTGATTTCCAGAGCAACCAAGCAACTACTTGACAGCAGCAAAGAGGTAGATTTCTCCTTAGAATATCTTGTTTAGGGAAATAAGCTGAAAAGGAATTTGTTTCCTTTCATCTTTATGTTGTAGATTTAATTACCAGCAGCAGAGACTGGGCTAAACCTAACAACCTTCCTGCCAGATCACACAAACAAGGAGAATGGTCTTGAAAGAACCAAAGGGTAACAACAAGGGATGAAAAAATTAAGCAAGGCAAAAATAACAACGAACCTGAGTTGATATTTAGGGTTGAAAGAAAACAGTTCTGGCACAGAACAAATATGTATGTCCAGAAGACACAATAAGCTAAATTTACAGAGAACTCTGACCGGCAGGAAGCTAAAAAGCAACGTCAAAGATCATTGCTTATTCAATATCCACTTTTAGTGGTCAGATTAGGTGCACTTTCCCCTAATAATTGTGAGTGAAAAAACTTTCTCCATTTTTTTCAAACAGCACTGGAAATCTCAGAACTAAGCCACAATAAATCCTTCGTAAAAATGTTCCAAAGAGAAGTTTTATTCTTACGTGCAATGGAACTTGTATTGTCTGTATTTGTCCAGCACTTTAACTAACCTTCAGTGAACACAGGGCCTACCCTTGCCTCACTTGTTTCACGCAAATTAAACAACTCAGACTTCAATTTGCTGTTGCGTGTTAAACAAAATTGAAACAAATAAAAGGCAAACAAAGTGAGGCATTATTAATTATGTGAAATACGAGCTGAAGCTATTGGATTTATATTTTGACTACAAAGACAAATTGCTGTAGTATTACTATAGTAAGCATTCTTCTGTCACAGATAGGAATTTATGTATCTCCTAATGTGTTGAATAGGACTGCATTGTTCCTCCAGTGATCTAACAAAAAAACATGAAAATTCTAAATTATGGTTAGAGAGACCATCATTATTTAGGATGTGTATTCAGGCTCTCAACTCTTCCTATAATACATCTTGTACAATCCCAAAGCAAGACACTGACTACGTAAATAGCTTTTTTCCTGTCATCACAGCAAAGAAGGTAATCAAGAAAGCAAGCAAGCTGACAAGCAAAAAGGGATGAGTAGCAAATAGCCTTCTGGCCTTTCATATGTGTTTCAGGACTACAGACACTACGTGCAATTTTTTAATGCCACATTTAGAGCTGGCAATGGCAAGTTAATGGAATTAGGCCTCCTCTCCACATCAGACATCAGCTGGATTGAAGCAGACCAGTAGACAGGAACCTCATGTCCTCACGAAAATGTTTCAATTGAACGAACTGGTAAATGAGTACAGACTGAAGCACCTCTGCTAACTGATGAACCAGAAGTTCAGACAGTTTGAGGCCTGGTAGGTTTTGTATCTTTATGAGCGCAGTACATCACTACTGCTACCAGCCAACTATAAATCAATACGAATAGGGAGCTGTGCTCTGCAGCACACCAAATATCCTTCTTCCTTCATCATTAAGATGGCGGGTTTCACTAGATAGGTTTCTCAGTTTCCTTGCTCAGAAAGTATTCCCACATCCACAAGTTTCAGACACATTCTCTAACGAGGTATTGATCCCTTACCTAGCAAACTAAAAAGCTCTAACAGATCTATGGTTACACCTCTGCCATACCCCCTTCTGTTTTCCCTTTAATGCCTAGCCACCACATGCCATTGATTCTTCACTACTTACATCATCCTTATTTCCACTGCCTTAATACATCTGTATGAAATGTCAGTCAGAGTTGACTCCCCACCACCACCTCATATTACTACACTGTCCCATAGGGTCAAGGGTCTCCCAAGTTTCCTAGTGCTGTTCCTTTCCTGTCCACGTCAGTCCCCTAGAAGTGAACAAAAGCACTGTAAAGCCACTTTGTTAACTGAAAACACAAACCTTTTACAATTGCTGTGGGCTGCCTTGTCCCATCATCTCTCAGGCATTTTCAGAATACAGCTTTCTAAAGCAAGCACTGCTTGAGTGTTGTGTGTCTGACTGGTCAGGCTGTTTCAGATTTTGCTCCATCAGTACTGGAGTACCCAGAAGACTCGGTAGCCTAGGACTGTTCTTTTTTTTCCAGTCCCTCAATCTACCTGGTCCTGGATTAACAACTCAGCAGAGCCTCTGGTATCTGACTAATGATTTGCAATGCTTCACTCTTCCTGAGAGCCCAGGACTGAAGAGGAAGGCAGAGATGAGAGAACTGCAGTGGTAAATGGAAGGAACTGAGGCTTAAAAACAGGACAGCATCAGCTGTCAGCGACACAGTGGATGCACATTATTTATCTTCATCATCTACAAACTCCCAGAGCCCATCTACTGGAAATGTAGCAGTGGTCTCACGTAGCAAACTGGATCCAGACCCAAACTTGCCAGTACAATTTGTCTACACAGAAGATGTCAGCCTTTAGACTGTGCTTTAAAAAGATAAAGAGTGTTTCTGAAGTCCTTTCCTTTTATAAAGCACACCCATATCAATCAAAATAAAGCAATCCATCTCATGGTCTGAATGCAACTTGAAACATACTGCTCAGGACATCAATCACTAATATAGCTTCACAGCTCTACTTCTAACACTATCAAAAACATTTGTTTTTCATTGGGTGTAGTTTTAAAGAGCTAGTAATGACTGGATTCCCTGTTCTCATTAACAGGTTTATAGAACTAAATCTAAATCTGTACACGACCTGGAAGAATGTATTTAAACTCAGTGATACACAGAAAGCCTTTCTTGCCAGAAAAAGAGGCTCTGGCACAGGGTGAATACATTGTGATTTTACAAAAAGTGAACTATAGGGCTACCTGAGGTCCAACTCCTTGAGAAGCACAGAGTGCCTCTTATTACAATGCAACCTCACCTGCCAAAGAAACAGGCTCATAACCAGGTCAATGATCAGAACTGAAAAATGTCAGAAGCACAAAGGTGATCCTCTCTGGTAAAGGAGATAAGGGGAATATCTACATGAAGAATCTTCAGTAATCATTTTACAAAGGGACACCTAAGGACCAAGGTTGCCCAGGCAATGGTATATCAGCTCTGGAGAACCATGGAAGACAGCCTGGGAGCAGCTTGATTTGGCAGCCTGCTAGCTGAAACAAATAAAAGGCACGCTTCAGAGTTAATCCTGAGCCACAGGTAGCTACTACATTAACCGCTTTTCAGTGCTCTGAATCTACCCCAACACACAGTGGCTGAGAAGAGCTTTGCAAAGCACTGCACTGTCATGCAAGCCCCCAACACTCCAGTTTCAAGGAAGAAGAGATCTTGCACAGGTGCCACATTTGCAGGATCTGGCACCCCAGGAAAAGTCATCACCATTCAGTGGTAACCCTGCGCTGTAAATATCAGACAAAGACAGCTTTCAGGGACAGGAACAAATCAGTCTCCTTTAGCACTAAGCAGTTGAGAAAGGGGATTAAGGAAGAAGATTAAATTGCAACATCAATATTTAAGAACACCTTTGCTTCCTCCAGACATTGTATCTCTCAATTAGCAAGCTATGAATGAGACACCATCTGAAAGTCAACCATCCTATGACAGCAAAAATACAGGGCCACGAACCCACAATAATCAAAACTTTAAAGATAAATCATTTAATCAGTTGTATGCTACAGCTTTCTTACTTGAAAGGACTGCTCAAGTGAAAATCCATTCCTCAGAGGTATTGAGAACCTCTGGGATCAAAAGGGCTGAGGACAACATGGATTAACTTCAGATGTCTGTGTAAGAAACCTTAATTTATGCCATTATTGAAAGGGTTACATTGGTCTGGTATAGTACTGTACTACAATGAACCTTTTCAAGGTTGGTGGGGTTTTTTTCCTTAAAAAAGAAAAAAAAAAGCACAGTTATCTCTGTGATGGAGCTTCTGAGCATCAGAATGACTTTTGCCATTTCTCAGAGCTGCATGATAACAAAAGGTCACAGGCTGGCTCTAGCTCCCTTGTATTTAGCAAAATAATGTGGTTCAGAATGAAAAAGCTCAACTTAAAGGTCACAACAAAATCTATTTTCCTCCATTATATTATACAGAGTATTTCCTTAGAGTCATATTCCACCCTACAGCAGAGTGAGCAGGTTTCAAAATGAACCTAGGTAACACATTGCACATGCCATTTTCTGAAGACTATCACTTTTTTCTTTTTCCTTTTTTTTTTTGGGGGGGTGGGGCTGGGGGGAGCTTTGTAAGTAAAAATA
>JANHGB010027108.1:0-29032 GCA_026283785.1 Coracopsis vasa | reverse complement strand
GCTGGCGCGCCAGCGCGCTGAGGATGGATGGATGGATGCGGGGTTGCCATGACAACTGCATCCCCATCCTCATCCCCATCCAAACGCCCCCGGCCTGCAGGGGAGCTTTGTAAGTAAAAATAAAATTTTGATGGAAAAGTACCAGAATGCTCAAGGTAGATAACTGCTACAGCAAAGTGAATTAACACCTGTGAAAGTCAGCTGTCATGACTTTAAAGGCTTTAGGAAGCAATTCTTGTATTTCTGCTTGGACTATTCTTAATAAAAAGCAATCAATAGTGATAAAAGGGGTTATTGCATCATCTGTTTCCAGACACATGCAAATTTCCACATGCAAATGCAAAAAAGGACAAAACCAGACTTTTGGCTTTTTGCTTATCTTCTCATTTAAAAGAGCACTGAACTGTGAGGTTCAAATTCTTCATTCTGCTCTGGTTTTATTTCTTTGGGATCAATTCTGAGTAACAAAGCCAAGAGAAGAATTACTAGAACAGAGGAACAGGAGTATTTTAGGGGTTTTCTACTGAGTGAGAATCAGCATAAACCTTTACTGCCTGGACAAAGCTTAGAGAGCAATGATGTTATCTGTGGCTACTGAAGAGGGAGACATGGGATAAATCTTATTCCCAAATTCTTTTCCTAGTGCTTGTGAAAAAGTTGCCACCCACAGAATGCTGTAACAGTGCAACTCAGCGAATAAGGGTGCAGCTAGATTTTGGACAAATAAAAGGATGGAGAACCTCTTTAAATCTTTGAACCCTTCCAGTTTAGACATCCTGTGAAGTTCACTTTTTTTGCTTCTGTTTACTCCCCAAGTTTCAGATACATTATAAAATACTAAAAGCAAAAAAAAAGCTGATATATAGGATGTATGGCAGATCTTTTGTCATCTTCATTTGTGTAGAGGCTTATGTAATCATAGAATGGTTGAGGTTGGAAAAGACCTTAAGATCATGCATTTCCAACCCCCCTGCCATGGGCAGGGACACCTTCCAGTAGACCAGGTTACTCAAGGCCCTCTTCCTCCTCTCATCCTTAAAATAAATCTGTTTGACATGGATTGTGATTCATTACCTTCTTTGGGGTGGGGGCAGTGGAAGTCTCAGACCACAACCACTACCTAGAAACCAGGTACTCTATGGAAAACCAGAACATATATAACATGTACATTCAAATATGTATCACTAGAAAGAACCCTGTTCACATCAGAACAATAAAAAGAGCAGAAAAAGAGGCATACTAAGAAGATTCTGATAAAGCAGTGCAAAGGTGAGGGTATTTCATGTCTGGTAAAGCTAAACCAGTTTTTATTAAGAAGCAATAATCTTTACAAGCAGACCTCATATACAAAATATTTCAGGGCAATTTTTAATCAGCAGGATAACTGAAAGTTACAGCAAAAAGCCTGTTAGTCAGGGATGTAATTTTACCGCAGAAGAATCAAAGTATGTGTCTGAGTTTTCACCTTTCTTGTCCAAATTTAAAAGAACAACTGTAGCTCTTGCTATGGACATGTAATATTATAAACTCACACCAAAAAGTGAGAGCACTGATGCATAACATTGCTGCATGTAAAAGCCTGCAAAATAAGAGCTACATGACAAGCCTGTAACTGAACAAGACTGTAAGCTTGATTTTTATTTTTTATCCTTAATAAGTATAGAAGCCAGAATCTAACCTAGAGTTATCTTGGAGTAAGTACAGAGGGTATAAAAGAAATCAAACTTAGTCCATATAAGATGTTTTACCTTGCCTAGAGGTTTTTTTTTCCAATTTGTTTGAAGGAAACTATTACTGATTAAAACAGAAAAAGCACCTGGCATTTCCACTTTAAAGGTGAGAAATAAACAACATTGAAGATTTTCTTCCTTGAATCTTTCACAATTTTTATTTTATGAGCATCAGTGGTTCTAATTCAAAAGAAAATCTTCTAGTAGTAACCTAACTACAAATATGTGTGACTACAAATTTGGACATATTGTTCCAGTCTAGCTGAATTAGTAGCCAACCTACTCAAATGCACATGAAAAATTTTTGATCACTTGAAGATTTTAATAAATCAAGAGCAATTACTATATTTGCCATCAACTAATATTTTTTGCCATCTTTAGAGGTTGATGTTTGTTTACCTATGAAATTAAGCTTCCAGATAACAGCCAGTTTTAAAAATGATTGAGATGGGAAGTCTAACTAGTGACAGAACTGCCCTGCTAAAAGCAATGAGAGGTTTCTGTCACTCAGGTTTCTGCTCAGCTATAACATATACGTATTTTGGGTCTCTTTAAGGAAGATGAATTGAAAAGCAAGTATTTTTCTTCCTGCTCATACTTACAAAGGATCAGCAAAAACTGATTGGCCTCTTTTTATATGCACACTTTGTACTCAGCTCTATTTAGCATCATGCCATCTGGGCCTAATTTTTTTTTTCCATCTGACATCAGCAAGCTTCATAATGCAAAGCAAATTTCTCTTAATGCTAAGGCTACATAAAGAAGAATGAGCAGGCCAGCATGTTTCTCCACATTTAGGCAGCCAGATGAACTCCTACTCATCTTCACCACATGCTACTGAAGTGTCGAGATTTTCCAATAGTAGCTCAATGTCTTACAAGAAAGAACGGATGCAATATTTAGGCATTGTTGTACTGTTAACAGGTGGTAACTTTCAAATTCAGCAACTGTCAGCCAGCGGATAGTCCCAACTCCTTGGATATTCACAGAGTTAAGCTATTCCCTTCACAGGTTTTTTTTAATAAGCAAACAGAGACAAAGTTTCGATCCCAGACATACCTATAAACCATTAAACAAGATTGCTTCCATCCTGCCTCCTCATCAGCACTGCTTATCAGCATTTGTTCGAGCATCTCATAAAAGAAAGGTGTCAGCGATACACATTCAAGTTGCCAAGCCATGAGTTTCTGTTAAAGCTCTGCCAGCTTCAAGGTAATAGTGTCCTTGATTATAGCTTGAAGTTTGTTTTCACATATAGAACAGACTTACGAAGACAATATTTAAGATTTTCCTTTCCCTTCATCATAAGATTTTTTCAGCTGCTTGTAACTTGGCATGTTCATTAGCTGCTAAGGGTGAAGTATGCAATCTTGTCTGAATGGATAAATGTTTTTATATATACTTTCATTTCAAGCAAAACAATGCAACCACTTAAGCTAAAATGCCTTCTCCATGTCAAAAAATTGACACATCAATAATGAAAATCTTGAGCATGCAGATGGTCTGCAGCCAAAACTTGCTATAACACAGCTACAGGTCACTAAGACTAATATACAGCTTTTGCCTCCATTATTTGTGCTTTGAAGATCAAGATTTGACAGAGATTCAATGCCAAAACTTTGATAGATGCCACTTACACTCATCTAGCTCGGCACGCAACTGATGAGGAATTTCTTGACAATTGTAGCTGTGAGCTGCAGTGAAGCCAAAAACCAGAACTGGGAACTTTATCACTACATTCAAAGTAACAGACTGAACCAATGCTTACAGAAATACCTTTGTACATACTCCTCCTGTGGAATAAACATGAGAGCTGAAGACTAGCTACCTGAAAAACAATAACAAAATACCCTCCATACTTTTAACAGCATATCTGAAAGGTCAAAGTTTTACACCAAGGGCAGACACAGAATCTTGTAATGCTGATAATCTCCTGCCTGTCATCTCTCCCCTTTCTTTATTGAATGGAATCTCTCTTCAACAATCCCACTCATAAGATGACAAGAGAAAGACAATCACTCTCAAAGGGCAGGCCCAGCCCTCCTTCTTAAACTACTGAAGACAGAGCTGCAAACTGCATCTTTCAGAGTCAGCAGTGTGGAGCTCAGAAAAAGACTGCATACTGTATGAGACTGTATACTGTATGAGAAAATGCTCCCAAAAGGCATCATGTCTATTTGAAATGGACTCATTACTGAAACTAGCATATTTCTATACATCACTCATAGTTATGAAGCAGTTTACTCTAGAAAATACTCCCTCATTACATTTCTCATTATATGATACACATAAGGCTTGAGTAGCAAGCAAAAAATAGCCTTGTTCCATTAATTCATATCCATAAATCCAATAATTAAAATTCTCTTAACACATGCTACAAAAGTTCTTCTAAACACTACACAACTGTACTGTGCTATTTCAACAGTTTCTAGAGAACTATTAATAATATAGCAGCACTCTGCATTCTACAGCACTTTGGCTTTTGTTTTGTTGAGTATTTTATCTTTTCTTAGTGGTATGCCAGCTTTGCTAATACACATATGATTTATGAGATATCTGAAAAGAAATAGCTTTCCTTCCTGAAAGCAAAGTCTGCAGAAAGATGTTTATTTTATTCCAACAGTAATTCAGATTATACACCTCTTCCTTGACCAAATAAGCATTCTCTGCTCCCTGCTTTTCAGTAGAAATTGACCTGTTCAGGCCAGAAATAAAGATTCACTCTTTGCTCCAATGTTTTACAATTTTACTCCTCGCCTATGTTAAAGACTGGAAATCAGTGACAAACATACCAAAACTCCTAGAGAAAGGTGAATATTACTACCAACACATGTTTCTGTGTACCGCAAAGTGCTAGCAAAGAAAACTTAAATATTTTAAATTATAGGATATTTGTTGACCATTAACAGAGAAAAGCAGTGAGCAAAGAGGAGGATGTATCTGAACTGACTTATTTCATGACTGATGGAGCTGCTACGAGTATGGCCTGGAGTCCTTCTATCCATTGCTGTATCAAAGTTAAAAGCACAAATGATCAGCTGGAAAATACATACTAAGCAAATTGACAACGCATTTCAAATAGAGTCATTCTTTACTTGCCCTGGACTGCTACTCAAGCAGGAATGACTGCTTCTGAGATTTATATCTGCAAATACAAGTTTGTGTACCAATCCAAAAAGTAGGAATGATACAAGGACAGTAGTATCAGCATAGTGCTATGTAAAATCATCACAGTCACAACAGTTCTGAACACCTAGAGCACAATAAAATTACTAGTGAAGTGGCTGCCATCTTTGGCACACAACTAACTGAGAAATAGAAAAAACAAACCACCAAAGATTGCTTATTTCTTAAAAATTTCAGATATGCATTGACAGAAACAGGGCCATGTGAAATCCAAACTTACAAACATTTTAATAGTAAGCTTTTAAAGAGAAAAATGACGCATTTAAACAAATAGAAGAAACAGAGTTAAATGTAGTGCATTGAAAGCCTGAGTTTCTTCTAACTATAAATCACACCAATTCACTACTATTAAAAAAAAATGTATATATATAGTATTTTTCATTCATAAGCTGCAAAATCTACAGGAAATTTTTCCCAGCAGATAACAATAGAATCCGCTCTTGAAACTAGGTATGGATTTGGGGGTATTTAACACCATTTTGAATAATAAAAGTGTTAGTTCTCTGTTGTAAGGAACACCTTACGACCTTGCAGTCAAGGTGTCACCTCAGAGCCGCAGGCCAGGCTCACTATTAGCAAAATCCCTTATGCACAGATGCAGCTCAAAGACAAAAATTTTGTTTCCTGCCAAGATGTAAGTGGTTAAACTTAAGCTAAATAAGAAACAAAACTGAAATATCCAACCAGACAATGAAGAAACACCTGACATAAAGGATGTGCTACTGGTAGCTTTTAAAGCATTCCTGGTGATCACAGGAGATGAAACCACACTGCAGAAAAGCAATAATCATTACTTCTATTAGCTGTGATTCCACTTAAAATGCTGTGTGCAGCTCTGGTAATATTCACCACCAAGCTGTGAAGAGTAACATGAATGATAAGACTGAGAAACTGATTTATGGAGAAAGATTAAGAGTTAAACACATGGATCTTTGCTAACACTGAAGAGTGAGCATAAGTACCCATGAATATTTGACAGATGTAACTTCCAAGGAGGAGGAGATCTATCTAGTGTGACACAAAAGGATTAGAAGTAAATGATGAAGACCAGAAAAGAAAAATTTTGATAAGAACTTCCTTATTGAAATATTTCATCAGTGAAATAATTACACTGTGAAACCACTTCATGTTTCAGGCCATTACAGATAAAAGTTTTTAAAGTGTGCTGCAGCAAGCATTTTCACTTTGGCAGGGATATAGACTAATATAGCCATTTCTCCTAGGCCACTGGATAGCTCTACTTAGGTTTGAATGGACAAACAACAGCTGATGTGTCAAGGACAAGTGTGCATTACCCATTCCATTGTCACCCTATCTTTCCTAACTACCCACTCCCTACAATAGGTATCCAGCTACCTCAGCTGCTTTCCTTGCCTACTCCCTTTACAGCCGCTGCTTCTACCCCTATACAATGCTCTATAAGCAATGGACAGAGACATGAGCTGGTACAGATATGTGGAACAGCACATGTTTGTACCCTGCATAATAAATTGATGCATGTGTAGAGTCATTTAGTAGCTATGACAGAGGTTTGTAATTGGGAACAAGCAGGGGAAAAATTAAACACCAATTGTGAGGCACGAGCACTGACTGCAAGGGACTCATCAACAGAACTGTCTGACAAACTGTGCCAAATTAATGCACCTCTGCCATGCTTTTGATGCTTCCACCTGAGTTGGACTCCAGATGTCCATGCCTTGCTCTTGGTATTTTTATCTCTAACAATGAACATCATTGTCACAATGTCACAAGCCGAATACAGGTAACCAGCAGATATTAAGCTTGATGTTCATCAACACATCCTTCTAACATCACAAGCTTTTTATGCTAATTGTGACCCTATTATCACTCATAATTCTTAGGTGAGTGAACATTGAAAGTTTTGTTGGGAAAAGGTTGCTCTTGAGCAAGACAGAAGTTTACTGTCAAACAACACTATTTATCCAAACAATACTGCTGGATTTGTCACTCCTGATATGTACAATGTCAGGGTGATGATACATAGTGAAGCTGCCCAAAACAGCCTGGTTGCACAGAAATTCTTAAGGGAACAGCCTTCCAATTTGTGTCCTCTATCACTCAAGGTGACTATTATTAATGAACAGGTAAATAAGGAATAACCTGTAATCAATATTGAAGTATGCCTGGTTTTTTCCCCCACATAATCACCGCATTGAAGAGTGAAAGCTTCTAAAATTATTTAGTCAAAGCTGCCTCCTTAGATGTCTAAATTCACTTTACTGGAATGTAATCTAATCAGTTGGGCCTCTATCTTCTCTAATCTACATATAAAATGTTTTGGGGTTTTTTCACTCTTAACATATATTATCCTAAATAAGTGGTCAGATAGGTAAAACCTAAGCAATTTAAAATGCAAATCTTTTAGAGATGACACTGCTGTTAAACTCTATTCTGGTTGATGACTGTTTCCTCAAAAACAACATTTTATAGTAAATGAATGCTTTGGCACATATCTACTTTCATGTACACTGATAAAGACCTTGATCACTCCACAGAAACACTGGAATTCGCTCACATTTCAGGTGCCGAGATTTAAGCCTCTGAAACCAAGACAGTACCCTAACCTCTGTTACAAGATTTTCTAGTTTAATCTTACCACTCCTCATGCACACATGTCAAGTAGGTACCATGATCCCTCCAGCTCTGTAAGCTTGCAAAATAGACAACAAAACTGTGTTAGGGCAGAATTCTTACTATACAATTAGTGGTTCACCTTGGAATATATTTAGTAACACTCAAAGACTACCTATGAACATTTATGGAATCTAGGTATTTTAGAAACTGTAACAAAAAAAAAATTAATGCAAAGTATGACAATGTAAAATTTCAGCTTACCAAGAGGAGGGAAGACAAAAAAAACCCACAAAACTTTGTTCTGAAAAGATGTGTCTACTTCAATTTGTTAAATTCCATAGTGATAGTGAACCATGACTCTACACCCACAGCATATAGATAGAAAATACTGCAAAACCCACTGACCCTCCGTGTAAACAGTGGCCAGCTAGGGGATTGTATAAACTCAATTAGTGAAATAAGATTACAGTATATATTAGAAATATTAAAAGGGCTTCATATTTATGCTGTAAAGTAAATTCAGGAGACTTACTGCCACAACAGTTCAGGGAAGTAAGTAATTTAGTAAAAGCAAGAAAAAAATTGATATGAATATCATTAAATGCCTACATAGACCCTCTATAAAACTTGTGCAAAGAATAACGTATTTGGCCCAAGAATAACGCTATCTCTACTCGTAGTTGGTAGAAGTTACAAGAATTACAAAGTCAGAGGCTTTAAGTCTCAGATCAAAAACTTTTTGAAATCCATGCCTTTTTCCTTATGACTTGCATAATAAGTACCACACAAATAAATGAATTATTACAGTTAATTTCCTCAAAAGCTACCGTAATAAGCAATAGTTAAGCACAGTCCATCAGGGAAGGTGTGTTACTTTCTTTTCTGATGAGCTTACTTTTTGTAGTTGTTTTACGAAGAACAATGAAAGGCAATGCAACACAGACACCATGTTCCCCAATGTTAATGTAATATGCAAAGGGGGAGAACATAGTCCTTTCATCATTTAACTTCTTCAGAAATGAAAATGAGGAGGGGAGAGCAGGTGTCACTGAAAGAGAACTGTTTGGTGTTCAGTGGTTTATCACGCTTGAATCATTATCCTTCTAGCAGGATTTCTCATGCATTTTCCCTACAGGTATAAAAAGTTATAGTGAGCATCTCAGTATCTGATTTGCCCAGGGGGAGAGAGAGTGAGAAGCAAAACAGGTCTCTTTCTGTGTGGCTGGGGTTATTCATACATTGTGCCAATTTGTTCAGATAGGAGAAATAGAATAAAAGCAGTAGCAAGTATGCCCTTGGGTAAGTCTAATGGTTAGAGAGCAGGAGGTCAGAAGGTTTCCTGAAACATAATAGACAAGCTTTAAAATCTACCTTGAGTGTCATGTATCTGAAAACTAAGCAACATTCACTTACAATTTTACATTAAACATAGATAGTTATGCTGTGTCACAACATCCTAATGCAGTTTTTCAAGGTTATACAAGGAAACTGAGCATCTTTCCCACTCCATGACAGGCTTTTCTTTCCAAAACCACAGTTATCAATATGTGGGATATAAGCTATAAATCAAATAATTGGTATACACACACTCACCATGTTACAGTACCTTTCCCATCATATTCAAAGATTCTGTCAACGTTTGTGTTAACAGCATTACTCAAAAATACCCAGGTAATCACCAGTGACACAGTGTCATCACTGAAATCCCTACTCATAACACAGTTTTTAATGTCACCAAATAAACTCTTTTTTTTTAAAAGCCCAGCTCTGTTACTCAAATTCACTGCAACTAAGATGCTTCAGCTAACTTGCATGAATAAGTAATGCTATTGAGCAGTAACAGAATTACATTATGTCAGAAAGATCTTTCTGACTTCTGCTCTTTTGGTTAAATTTCTTCCCAATCAGCGGAGTCAAATATACACCAGTGGCATAAAATTATATAATTTTTTTATATATATATAATATCTGTTATTCTCATTCACCTACAAGTCAGGAAAATACTAAATAAGTCCAAGGTGAAGAACTAAATACATCTCCCACTGGTATGTCAGCCAATTTAAATACTCAATTTCAATTCTTGTTTAAAGAACTTTGCTTAACCTGTTTAACTACTACTTTACACTGTGACCACAGCTTTTATTTCTTGTAATCATAAATAAACTGCAGATTTTACTAACACTTAGCTTCTGGAACTACTTAACGCCAAGAAATAAAATTGAATGACTAGCCATTGGTCTGCAAGTTTTTCACAAGAAGTAACATAATGGTTTTCTGGTTTAAAACACACAATGCAGCCTTTCTTACATAATCACTGTGAGTACTAACAATGTCAGCTGCTTGGTAAAGCTGATCCAAACCATGGAATTTTCACATGGTCACCTAACGTAGGTAGGTCTTTCTTGGAGCACCAACATTTCAAAGAACATAGTCAGTGTATAACTACATACCATTAAGTATAGACTCGGATCCAATGCCTTCACACAATGATGTGAAATTCGTCACAAACTTTGTATCCATTTACCTAATTTTGAACCATCCCACCTCTAGATGGAACTGCAAAGCCATATTCAGCCCTCTGTCTATTGGAAGGAACTGTGAGGGGAAAAAGTCACAATACTACTTGCAGTGTTAAAAAAGCATTGCGTTTAAAAGCAGTATTATTTCTTCTGTTTCCCTTCTCCCCCCCTTATACTTTGATCAGTGTGGAAAGCGTAATGGATACAGGCAACTACACAGACATGTCCAAAGCAGTAAGAAACAAGTCTGCAGCCTTCTGTTCCTTGTATTCTAATGCAGGTTTAGGGAATTAGATTGCAAACTCCTTGAAGAGATTTCTTCACAGCTCCTGGAAGGTAAACACAGCATTGTATCAATAAGCAGCACAAAGAATGCCTGAAGCTAGGGCTCTTTCCCTTGCCAATTAAGCAAAAGTGTCAGAACAGCTGATTCTTTAGTAAAATTTGTCCTTAACAGCACTGTTTCTAAAAGATAGGAACTCCCTAGAAATTTTCACGGGCCAGAAATGCAAACCATCTCTGCAATGTTGTTATGCTGATACAAGACAACAGGGTGGGAGGATGGTTATCTAGCAAAATGAATAGGCACCAACGTTCTACTCCAGCAGAGATGAATGTTCCTACACATACTCAACATGTTTCTATTTGTAATTAGAACCTTATTTAAAAGTACTTGGGTGACTACTGATCCTGCAAGCCCATCGCTATAAACTACAAACCTCTCATTAACTTTAACAGTGCAGTGCAAATCTCACTGTTTTTAATGATTTAATTCTCTTAAAACCTAAATTAACAAGGGATAACAAGCAGATCCCTGCATGATTTCAAAAATATTTAAGGGAAAACCATGTTTAAATATTTAAGTCACATAAATTTTAAACATCCTTATTTTTTGAGAATTCAGAAGATTCAGAAGGAACTCATAAGACTTGAAACATCCATGTACGCTGCCCTCTCTTGTTCAAGCAAACAAGTGTGATCATAATATGAATTATGTAAACAGAACTGTATGTATCATACAAACAGAATTATACTTCTTATATACTTTTTTCCTGTTACAAAGACAAGATTGCTCTGCCCTAGATTTTGTAAACTTGAGAAATTTCAGGATATGCCTCAAGTCTGATGACATTTTTCAGAGGTGCAGTCCCACAACATAAAGCTACATTTAAAAATACAAAGATTTTCAAAGAAAAAGGACAAATTTGAGAATCAAACTACCATTTGTAACTGAACTACAAGACGAGAGCTTGGAGAATGCTGACATTTTAATTTCAGGGACAGAAGGGACTAGATATTGTGATTAGCTACAAGGACTATAATCTGAATATAAGTGATATTATGGTCAAGACAAGTGGCATAAAACAAAAGAGACTTATTTTCAAGAGGAAAATGAAGCTACTCCAGGGGTCAGATGGTCTGTATTATTGTCCACCTTAGACTTAAGAAGCTGGAGATAAACAAGTGATAAAAACAGCTACTTGCTTAATGTAAGAGAAGCAAGTGGAAATGTATCCAACACTTGAGCTTTGATCAAGTTAAAAATATTGAATTCCCATTATGTTCTGGTTAGGTATGCATTTTGTCACCTAATAATGAAGCAATTTCTTTCCTCGATGATAGACACAGTATTTTAGCCCTGTCTGTGTTCAATTAGCTATCTTAATTCCATCCAAAACATAGCCCCATCCACAATGATAAAGCTCCTTCACACAGAATAAAAAGTTTGCATGCATATTGGGCTCTTCAGAACCACCACTCATTTCCTTCCAAATACAGTTCTAGGGTAGGGCCTTGGAGCATTTCTCTGCACTCAGACCCTACCTCACACATTGTTCCTGCCTTCATCCTTTCACAAGGAGAAAACAGGAGCATGCAGTTGAGAAGAAACAGTATTAACCAGCCTCAATCCTGAAGTGAGAGGCTGGGGGAATCTGGACTGAAAAGCACGTTAGCCAACAAACCTGCCCCCCCAGGTCGGACTCTGCCTGTGGTCTGTAAAGTAAAGAAATACATTAGGGAAAGAAACAAAACTCTCAGCCTCAAACCATCTGCCCAAGACGGCCTGCATCTGGGCTTCTCCAGACCGTGCAAACCATAGCCTAGACCCCAACCCCTCTGCTTCAGCCAGTCCCCACAGCTAGCTGCTTTTGAGATAAGAAACTACTCATACGAGTGAATTCAAATAATTCATTATAACCTTTCTAAGCAGAAACAATAACTGCAACAGGGCATGAGGGGTCAGGCTGAAAGTCTTAAGGCACGCAATGCAATATTATAACTCCTCTCTTTACAATTTCTGCCCATTTCAGAGTGCATCTTTCTGAGGCAGCCGCCAGCCAAACCTAATTTCTTTTTATTACTCTAAGCTTGTAGATCCAGCACTCCTTGAAATAGTAACTCCTTAGCCCCATCCTATACAGCCTTCAAATTAAATAGAAGTGGCTCACTTGATACATTTTATATCCAATCACACATACAAATGAAAAGCTGATATCAGATCAATATGCCTTTCTTTCACAGTACAGAAATATATCTGCACTATCTTGGCACTATAGATACACTACAGAGTAAGACCGAGACACACAGACCTAATGAAACATTAGACCATGTAAAAAAAAAAAAAAAAAAGAATACCCAAGCTTTTAGCAAAATATGCACTGGAATATAAAATGCTTTTAAAATTTGTCAGTTACAATGAATTTTTCATACTATAAAAACCTTTTGAAGCATTTTGAAAGTGACACACTTCCCTAACCTTTAGTTTTTGAAGGACACATACATATGTACAATATTTTCATATATATAAAATATATATTGAGAAACTTCTGGCATCAAAACCCTCAAACCTCATATTCTTTAAATGCTGAAGGCAACTTCACACAGTAATTTGCTTTTCATTCTGACTTACTCAAACTTTGGAGAAAAAAATTTTATGTGATCCAAATACTTCCATTCAAATTCCAACATAAACAGAACCGAACCCCATAACCCAATTATTCCCACAGTTACACCACATTAGTGTTACTCTGCTGTAACACCAAAAATATTTATGTCAAAATTAGGAACCTCAGCATTAAGCTATGTGAGCCTCTGAAACTTAAGGTTTCAAAACTCACTTGTGGAGCATTTACAAATGTTCACATGGCTCTGTTTATGGAGAGACAGAGTGTCCTTCCCTACGAGTCAATTCAGAACAAAACTTGCTCATTACTTTAAATCATCACTGGAAGGAACTTGTCTTTTTGCCAGCAGTTGAGAATTAATGAAGTCTAGTCACCATAAACTCAATCTGACTAGCCTGAACCCCTCTTTTGGAAGACTTAAAAACAAACTGGAAATTATAAGGAATAAACCAAAACAATAAGGTAACAGCTAAATCATTAGTCTGTCATAAACCACAGCAATACAACTGTAGCTTTGAGCAAGGCATTTATCATTTTTGTGAAATTATTGTGTTTGTGATTCTCATAATGGTTTATTGACTTTTCCAGACTTCCCGTTAATTCCATTACCTGTGGAAAATATTTTCTTATCATTTAATGGTAAAATGAGTTTTTGAATAATGGAAACTAGTGAAGATATACCAGGAGGAAGTCATACAGAGCTAGGGGACTGACTGAAAAGTCTTAATACAGGCAGTTTTTTCCCCTGAAATACTACTTGCTGAATACTCTGCCTTCTGTGCATATAAAAATAAACAAAGCCCCTCTGCGTAGTGTTGTAATTATATGACTCCTATAAGAAGCAGCAAAGCAGCTGCTACCCTCATTAAATTAAAGATAGTAACAAAATGTGATTGATCTTAATTTGTACAGTGATAAGCTCTGAATAGATTGCTAATTGTCATGCTAGATGTTGATTTTATGTTTCTCCTGTGACTCTTCATTCCTTCCTTAATCTTGTGACAGACATGAAGCAAAGGATGCCAGGCAACTGCCACCCTAGGATATGGTGAGACAAGCCTGACTAAACTCAGGCTGGCTTATTTTATATTTCATATAGAGCACTCTCTGAAGGAGAAGCATCTCCATTGTTTTCATGGCCATACCACATTCACTCCTCCAAAGTGCAAATTCCCTTTGCCTGCAGCAACCTGTATTATGCCTCAAAGTATACTCCTATGAACAGGGATATTTTTTCTTCCTACTGAACATTACAATTTAGACAATTTAAACTTTTTAACATAATTGAGACTACAAGCATCTTGATTTTAAACGAGGTGAAAAAGTACCATGGAATATGTACATAAAGATCAGCACGTAGTCTTCCTAGATGAGATGCATTTCCTTCCACAGGTAAGAGAGAATATTAAAAACATATGCCGGGTTAAATGTGAAATCCTAAGCCAATTCCTATCAGTTTCATTGGGTTTTATCACCATGATGCTCAAAAATTAGTCAAGCTACATGCACATCATGTAGCTAACAAGCAGATGATGGAGAAGGAAAGGGAAAAGAGAAATAGTGCTTACTTAGTAGGGTTTGTAGGAATAAACTTCCTTCCACGTGCAACATGAAAATGGTAGAGTCACTGAGATTCAAAGAGTAGTAAGAGCATTCAACTGTTAGAAGTCCTTGTGTAAAACTCACATCAATGTCATAAACCCTTTGCCACAGCGACTTGCAGCCATCTCTAAGGAATACAATGACAATCACACTGAGCACATCTGTGCACAGAACAGATAATGGGAAAGGCATGAATGGCTTAGCCCTTTCAAAATAGAAAAAAAATCTCCAGGCTTAAGTGGCACAGGTGCAACAGATCAAATGTTAATTGAATTTAGATACTTTGGTCTTTTTAAAGGGCCTAGACACTACAATGCTTAGAACCGCAGTACTCAATTTTTAAGCACCTTCAAAATGCAACAAATCACACAAACCCTGAGAGCTTTTCCTGTTTCCCCCTTAATAACACAAGTGGTAATTACAAATACATAGGAAGGATTAACAAATCTCCTCATGCTGACCAGACCACAGAAAAAGCAAAAGACACCTCTACCCTAAACCCACTTAGCAATGCAATTCAGATATCTTGCTTTTGCACTGCAAAGGCCTTCCCCACTTGAAATTCACAACCTTTAATTGTGAATTATACTTTAAAACAGTTCAAACAAAAAAAACATGCAAGTCTCTTCATTTAAAGTATGGCTGGCAGGCAGTCTCGCTACTCAACTGCTACAACAGTCCAGCTAGCAGGTATCTTTCTTAGCTAACAATTGCTATGAAATTTGGAACTCTCCAGCTGAAGCTGTTGCAGTTCAGAAAGGAGTAATAGCTTCTGTGAGCCTAAACCTAGAAGTACACACCGCAGTCCTACTGATCAGGGCAACAAGCTGGGCTCCAGTTCCTGCTTCAGTGCATGCTTTTGTTTCACTGAACAAGGATCTATATAACCCTCCATCCACAAACAATAACAGAAACCCATCTGTGAACACCACATTTTACTATTAAGAGAGGAACAGCTTTAAACTGGAAAAACTTCACATCACAAAACATCTGTGACTTTGCAGTCAGGAGCTTTCACTGAGAAAGGAAGTAAGAGTCTGTTTTACAGTATTCCAGCAAAGAGTCTAACTGCTGCTTCCCAGGCAGCTTCCTGGAGAAGTGTGGGTTTTGAACTACAGCAAAAAAACACCACCACAATCTGGAGCTGGGCAGCCCTACAAGGTAAGGATCCTAACAAGTACAAAAGACACAAGTACAAAAGACACAAATACAGCCATTACTCATCTAGTCAGGAGTTTGTACACCAGAATCTCGCACTCAAAAGCAGAGGAATCCTCACACACACACTGAACAGGATAGCTATGTGTCTGGTTTGGGATACCGAATTCCAGAAGGCAGCAAAGAGTTCAAAATTACATTGCTAAAACGTCACTATGATATTAAGAGTTATGTCAACTCAACCTTTTCATAAACTTGAATGAACAGAAGTTCAGGGGGGGTGAGAGGGTGTTCAATATTTTAGAAATGCCCAACCATTACTAAGTAAGCAAGAACTAGCCTCAGGATGTGGCTTTCCTCAAAGGAGTCAGTAATATCAGACAGAATGCAGCTTTCTGTATCAATAATCAAAGGTTAGGAGTTTAGAAAGTTTGGACTGCATAGCCCTGAGTACCTACAACAAATAATGCATTTGGCGCAAGAAAAGCAGTGTTTGATAGAAATGGCAATACTGAAAGAGGTAAGTATGATTGGACTTGTAAATATGTGGTATAAACCAGAAATCACAAATACAGCGTAACTTTCCATCTCCAAATCAGGAAGATACGGTTTTAAACTAACTGTCAAGATACCAGAAAATGTATAACTTCATCTGAAATCAGCTAAAAGCAGATTTTTCTAATCAAGTCATTGCATCAGTCTTCTATAAAGCATTAAGAGCCTTTCTCTCACTGTGAACAACCCATTGTTTTGACAGCCTTTTTAGGCATGCTGAGAAGCATTTTTTTAAATAGCAAGGACATTTTAATTGTGGGTGACATAAATCAACTATCTGAAAGAACAGCTGCATCTTCAGATGACATGAAGAGAAGTGTGATCTGGATGTAAAGTATAATAAAAGAATGTTTTCTTCTCCATTTACTATTTTTGTGCCAGTTCTACCTCAGAAATTTAACTGTTCACAAAAAACACAGAAAAGAAAATAAGGTGGTAGGGAGGAAGCTTTTATGTGCATCTAAAGCCTATGTTCATGTGTTTCAAAGATTACTTTAAAAATTTATTTGTTTTCTGTTCACTGAACCTGACTGCTTCACTGAAGTCAGGGCTGAGAGAACTCAATGTTAAATAACTCTGATTTCATGAGTCTAAAAACTGAACCTTCTCATTTTATGCTTTATAATTGGAAGCAAACACTGAAGTCCAAACAGCTATGAAATTCAGCCTTTGCAGCTTAGGCATCTTCTAATTAATCTTGTAGGATTATTACTTATGTCTTGTACAAAAGATGACAAATACAGGAGGATGCCTCAAGAATTTAGACAGAAAATGAATTACAAAGCATGCCTTGAACACAAGAACTGACATCCAGCCTCCGGCATGCTGTCATCAATAGTAATCAGTGCTTGGTACTTCAGACACCACAACAAATGCAAAACAAGAAGTTAGTGTATGCATTCCAACTAATATTTTGTACTGTGTACTCTTGTTCTAACTACTGCAGACACCATTCTGTCTTAGGCAGTGAAGTGACATAAAGGCCATCACTTCAGGTGTTCGCACTTCCAGTTCAGTCTAGTCTGCGAGTTGACAAATATCATGTCTATGACCACACTATAGCAGTTACCTTATGAATGAAGGCAACGTAATCCAGTCCAAAGGAATAAGAAGAAATTTTACTCATACCGCATTAAAACTGCCAGGTACATTAAAGTTAGTATCAGCATAAAAGCAGGAGGGAAAACTGTTCAGACAATTCCAAAACCTCGTCACAACAGCTTCTTTGATGACTTTTCCTAACCCAAGACATTGCAAGAAAGTCAGCCCAAAAGGCAGACAAATATAATACAGACAAATGGCAAAGCTTGGATAGGGTCTGTTTTTCACAAGAGGCCTTTATACTGTAGTTAAAAGTTTCACAAAACAAACATCAGTTTTGTCAATGGTGTATTTCTGAGAAGAAGAGTCTGAAATACCTCCAGAGCAGATGGGTAAGAGTTTGAAAATTGGGCTATAAACAATATTTCAATCAAGATGAGGGATTGATCCTGTCTTGGAAGCTTTCAAAAACACTCTTATACTTCATTCAAACCTCAAAATCTTTCATATAACACTGGAGTCTCCTCATGGCAACAGACATTAAGTAAGCCATCATTTTAACAATTTTATTTATTGAAAGCTTACTGCCAGTTTTGTTTACAGGAACTTGTAAAAAAAAAGGCTACACCGGGATACACAGAAGTCAATTGACAATCAGGTAAATAAGAATTTCTTTATGGAAAGCAGAGCAACTAAGATGGCTTATGAAATATAAAAGAGCGTAGCTGCCCTATCTTCTAGGGACACTGAAAAATAGAGATAAAGAGTAAACAACTGACAGGGCAACAGTAAAAAAATCACTCTCTTTTGTGCAAGTCTTGTCTAAAATGCTCAAAATACATTCAGTTTCTCAATTTATTCACCCTGACACAAGCACCTTCACAGATCCCTAATCAGTTTAGATGTGATTCTCAAACCTATAAAAGTGTCTTATTTCCACAGTCTGTATGCACACTGTTTAGCAACCAAAAATCTTCACGAGTTATCAGATCAAATTTTCAAAGCAGCTTCTTCCAATGACAACTAATTTTTAACTTAAAATTTAGTTTCCAGTGCAAATTTCACCATCCTTTCCATCTATGCACTCATATGGGAAATACAGATAATCAAGAGGCTTGAATTTGGATTTTCTGCAATTTCTTCTGGTGGGATGAAATGCTGTGGATACAAATTACAAGGAGAAAATGGGCAGATTAGACCTCATCTCTCTGAATATTTAGCACCATAATGTCATCTGCCTTGAAACTCTAATTTACAGGTTGGTGAAAGAAGCTTCTGCCTTGAACTATAGGAAGATTCCCTTAAGGAAGGGAAACTGAAACACAGAAAGAACCTCTTCCACCAAGGCTAGTCCTATCAGTCCCCTAGAGCAGGGGTGGAAATCCTATTAGTTGGCTTATGCTTTTCACAGCTTCAAAAGGTATCCTTCAAAGCTGAAGAAAAACTTTTGAAGTGACCAGTTAGGCTAAAAGCTTTTTAAAGAACAGGTTATTATGGAATACTGCATTCACTACAGATATTCTGCAAATTGGGAAATAATCAAAGATGCATAGGGATCTGAGGAATATGCCAGTAAAGTTAAGAATTTCCCCACTTATGTTTCAATACAATAGCTTTTGCTAAGTAAGCAGGCAAGCTCAGCTGGACAGCTTCTCTCTGAACTGTCCAGCAGTGCACAGCATAGTTTCAGACTTCAAACTCTCTCATTAAGCCCATAGAGTCTTTATTACACCACGGATTCCAAGGCCTTTCTGCTACTTTCTGCAAGATTTACTTTATATGCAGTCCCAGAATTACACAGTATGCTCATCACTCCTGCAAGAGAGAATAATCAGGAGGTCAGGCTTTCAAGCTGCCTCGGCGATACCCATGCATGCCTGTAAATGTCTAGAGTTGTGCTGAAATATGTGACAAAATCTTTACTTTCCACTTACTTACAAGCAAAACCGAAATATATCAGAATCTGTAGTCATTTAATATTACATTAGAGAGTCATCAAACCAAGAAAGGGGGGGGGCACGTTAAAATTTTCATTTTCATATGGTATGAAACTAAGTCCAAAATTTTGATGCAGCTCTATCCAAACTAAACTTCACTTGACATGATACAGCTAGATTACAGAGGAAGGTTAGTAAAAATGTTTCAAGTAGGTAATTCAAAGCCTTTAGAAAACACCAGCAACATCTAAATAAATAAGTCTGAAGACAGGGTATATGATGTCTTCTCACAAACAGATCAATGCATAGTAATATTTCCATTTTGAAACTGATGTTAATTTTCATTATGAGAGAGAAAAATAACTGGAAGCATTTGACAGTGGAACTCATTTAAGAAACAAATGTAAAAACTCCTCATACATTATATTCCTCCCACCTCTGGCACTCGCATTTATTTCCACTCACTGTTGGCCACAACCCAGATGTCTGCAAGATGTTTATGGCTCCTCATCTATGGCTTTCTCACTCTGCCATTTGAGCCTCACTCCTTTCACTCTTGCAGGCTCACAGCCTTGTACATAAAGTACTCTCCTCCACCCCCACCCCCCGCCTCCAGTGAAGCTCAGCCACAGAATCTTCTCAAGAGCATTTCACCACCTCCAGATGCTTTAAGTTTCAAGAGACTCATGCTATAGAAGCCAGAACTATCAAACTGACTGACAGCTGGAGCAGGCTCAAGCATGCCACCTGACAGGAAATCTTCAAAAGGTGTCTAATGCACCTCAGCCCAGGTAGCCTCAGACGCTGCAACACTGTCTATCAAGACAGCAAAGAGAATAAAAACACCAGTATTTTACCAAGCTTGACATGTCTAAGGTCCAACAGCAAATATCCAGCGCAGCACCTCAACAGTCTTTTGTAAACAGGTAGCCAGGAATAGAGCACGTGCTTCCCTTCTGGAATCATGACTTTCTTGTAGTATAGAGTGAAAAAAACTTCAAAACTTCTTCAGTCTGACAGTTTTCTACTGAGTTTTAAAAAACCCTAATATGCAAGACTCATGGGTAATACCCTGTACTGCAGAACATGATAAATGTCAAGGATGTTTGAGCACATTCCAAGAACACTCAATAAGGTGATTAGTTTTCTGAATAATATTTTCAAACATTTGGCTCATCCCTACATCTGCCTACGGTAGGTGCACCCAGAGCAAAGCTGGCATCTGGATAAGGTAGCCCAAGGTAAGTATGCTAAGTCCAGTTTTCCAAAAACTTACTGCAAGTTTCAGCCTGAAGTACCTGCATGGGCAACATGCAGTCACCCTAAAAGTGAAAGCACAATTATTTAAATCCTGATCCCAGCTACTTCCAGCAATCCCACAACATTCATCAATCTTTCCAACCACCTACCAGTCTCACATCCGCATGATAATCTCTCCTAATTCCTGCACACCACAGAAAGAAGGAACTTCTCTAAAGAAACTCCTAAACTCTTATGTGGCTTAGAATTTTGATTCATAATTCCTGGGGTTCCAAGGACACTCTCACAAACACAGCTAACCATTTACAGGCAATATTGTGGCACATCATCATTTATCTATAAGCATTGGCAACAAACTATTCCCTCTGTCTACCCCTCCAGCTCCGTGACACAGACATGGCATTAGGCAGAATTATCCTAAAAACATGGTGTGGTTGTATAAGGAGTCATACTTAGTGCTTCAGAGAAATTAAGGACATTCAAACATATTCTATATATGAAGCTATCTTATTTTGCCATCTACTGAATCTGTCTTGTGAATATTCTTGTTGTCTATGTTTACTTCCATCATTCCACAGTTCATCTTACTAGTACTAATCTCTGCCTTAGTTTTACTAGTTAATCAGAGTAATTTATATAACTTAATTCCTGAGGAATTAACTTTCACACATTTAACTGCTGACAGTATTAGAAAAGCACTCTCTAAATCCATTTTAAAAGCAGTGACTTATAGCATGAATGCAAACAGGGAGCAAAACAAAAGCAACTGCATAGCTAAGAGCTTTTGATGAATGCTAAAATGCCATTAAAATGCTGATCAGAGCCTATATGATAGTCAATTTTATCATTCTTTCTGTGAATGCAATTGCTTCCTCTGAATATGCTGACAGAGAAGTACAAGTTCACAGCTTGTTGGTGTTTGCAGAACCATTTATCATTTTTTAAATTTAGTGGTGTATGAAAACACAGAAAGCTGTTGTGCTTTACAAATCCAAATCGTAAAACTGAACTTGGCAGAGGCTGTCTCTTTGAGGATTTTGAATCATGCCCCAGATAAAAGGAAAAAGGATGAGGAACTTGTCTGGGAGAGAAACAATGAAATACAAAATACACTAAACAATGATAGCATATCAAGACTCACTTGACACAGGAATAAAGCTATTTTACAAAGTGAGACTGAGGAGTTCAACATAAGAAACCAACTGTACTATTTAAAAATGAGATAAAACTATCCCTCCTAGAACCTTCTTTTTATTATTTGATGATGAATTAATATAACCTTATTCAATCTATATCCATCACCACTAAAGAAGCATTTCCAAGCTCTACCAAACTGTAGAAATCATGATTTTGCTTCAATCTTTCCTGTTATTCCAACAGATAATACATCATTCTGACTGTCCTATGAAAGTTACATTGTGCATTAGAGGATTAGACACAGTAGCAGTAAAAGTTTGTCACTGCCCAAGGACAGTTTCCAGTTTGGAAAAAAAAAAACAAACAAAACACACCACATTTGGCATCAACTAGCATGTAAACAACAAAACGTACCTTGGTTATAAACTAAACAGGTTGGTTAAGGATATCCACTGAAATGAGAGGAGAAACTGGATGCACTTCAACCAGGGTGCTGTTCCATATAATATGAAAGAACACCATGCAAAAGAAAGCAAAAGGAGAAAGAAGTTCAAGAAACCAGTGACAGAGCTACAGGTACAAGAGGAAAGCAGGAAGAGAAACAAGGGACTGAGCAATGAAGAATATAAAAGAAAGAAAAAAATTGAGATGATGCCCAAAGACCCTGCAGCACTGCAGAACTCTGGCAGACATGAATATACTTCATGAGAAAGGATCACCTTGACCACCTGCAAGGATAGAAGCCCAAGAATCTGAGCAACAATGTATATTTTTCTACTCTTGGGATTGCAAGGCTCAGCACTTGTTTAAAAAAGGATTACAGAGTACAGAAAGATGCTATAATTAAAAAGAGACCTTGCTTCAACCTGAATTAACGTATTAACATTATCAGGACAACAGTGCATTCAGAAATTTCACTAGGAAAGGAGCACCTACTGTCCACAGAAGAGAAACCTGGTGCTTTGAGCATGTTCTGACAGAGACAATATCCTCAAATATGAGAGAAAAAAAGAAAGACAAAATGAGAGATGTTCAGAGAAAATGACAAAATAAATATACAAAGTGTCCCTGAAGCACTGCTATGAATGGATGGCACTCACTCTCTCAGTTCTCCCCATTCATGCCTAGTCCTTTTGTAACTTCCTTCAAGTATGAAGGACATTTAACCTTCATTGGAGATTAACTTGCTGTCAACACTATAGAAAACTTTTACAAAGGACAGAGTCTGCAGCTTCTGAAGCTTCTCATCTATTTTAGGTTTGAATCTCAAAGGCATTGGCCAACAGCGAGTTACATGTGATATGCCAGAGCCCCATGGTATGTCAACATTCTAGAACAATAGCCACTAGTGAAGTTAAGCAGGAGATGGAGCTGGTCCATTTAATAAATCTCTACAAATATACTTTTCCAGAAGTTCTCCAAGATTTTTAAAGAGTCCTAGTTACAAGCAATAATGATGAAGTATATTAAGCTAAGACTGAATATCATGGGGTACACAGCACAGGAGAGAATCTGCACACTTCAAAGGCAATAGCTACACAAGGCACCCTCCCCAGATTCCCTGCACATTCAGAGTGACAGAAGCACCTTCAGGCTGCTTTAGGAATTCTGTATCATCTCTGGAGCCATGTAATGACTGCAGGCAGACAACCACTGCAAGACTGACTGATACGAGGATCTTGCTTATCCACACCCTGCTCTGGTAACACATGTAGACGTCTCTTCTCAGAAGTAATTTTCTTTTTACTACAGATGTAATTTGAACATGAACTGAAGAAACCTGGCTCCGAAGAACAAAAGCTAATGGAACAGAAGCACAATTCTATCAACTGCTGAATGTAAAATTTGAGTCACAGTAGGATACAGAGGAATAGCCTGCATTATTTGTTTATAAAAGCAAGACCCAGAAATTAAAATTTAACAGATAAATGCCCAAGATGAGGTAAACTTACTCTTATGACAAGAGGCTGAATTCTAATCAAGAATTAGTAACAAAGAGGTATCCTCAGCAGTTTGAAGAAGACCAGATACAAAACCAGCAAATTTTTCCACATTGAACAGACAAACTTCAAAATACACAAAGAAACCATCTCTGGTACCAGATGTCATCACACCTCAGAAACATTTTTTTTCTCCAGGCAATGACAAGAATGAAACAACAATTTCACTCTTCCATGATCTCATTCTGCCTTTAGGATCATTCATTATTTCGTGCCACTCTTGCATCAGACTGACTGAAACATATGACCTTGCTAGGAACAGAACATCATACCAGGCCAAGGGAGAAAAACTTTTGCCTGCACTAAATGAAAATGGGTAATAAAGGCTGAGCCCAGGGAATAATGTATGTTGCAAATAATAGCAAGTACCCACTTCCTGGGAGATTTACACAATAGAGTTCACATGTCAGCAACTGTTTGCCTATAATAATTTCAAATCGACATGACTGAGGTATTATGGAACAACATTTATCTCAAGATTGTCAGGAAAAGTCATTTCATTTCTTATGATTCATTTCATTTATACGTTAGTGTATTAACTGGGTACATTATTGATCTTTGCTCCATCCAATTTCAGTTTCTATAGCATGAACAAAGTGATCTCAAAAATATCACTCCTGGTGGGTTTTTTTCCTCTCCAAAAAAAGCACAGGAGTGTCTGATACATACCCAAGGAAAACACTTCATTGTATTAGACATCCTATCAAAGGAATGTGTTCTGGAATATGCAACTGCTTTTGAAGAATATAGAATTATAGAATAGTTAGAGTTGGAAAGGACCTTAAGATCATCAAGTTCCAACCCCCTGACATGGGCAGGGACACCTCACACTAGATCATGTTGTTCAAAGATCTGTCCAATCTGGCCTTGAACACCTCCAGGGATGAAGCATTCACAATTTCCTCTGGCAACCCACTGCAGGGCCTCAACACCCTCACAGTAAAGAACTTCTTCCTTATATCTAACCTGAACTTCTCCTGTCTAACTTTAAACACATTACCCCTTGTTCTGTTGATACAGTCCCTGACGAAACATCCTTGTAGGCCAGAGACAGCAGCCTTCAGATACTGGAAGGCTGCTATGAAGCCTCCACGCAGCCTTCTCTTCTCCAGGCTGAACAGCCTCAACTTTCTCAGCCTATCTTCATATGGGAGGTGCTCCAGCCCCCTGATCATCCTCGTGGCCTCATCCGGACTTGCTCCAACAGTTCCATGTCCTTCTTATGTTGAGGACACCAGAACTGCACACAATACTCCAATGTTACTGCAAAATTCAGCTTTTCTAGAGTTTGTACTAGCATATCTAGAAAGCTATTTTCCTAGATACTGTGCCTTCCTTTCTGCTTGGTTGGAAGAGGGATAAGATGGCAACAACAATAACAGCCCTGGTACATGTCACTGCTTGTCAATCAGAAAATGACTGCTACATGTCTGGGTGAAACCACCTTTCAAGCACAGAGCACTGCTTTAAACATATACAAGCCACAGCTGTCACTTCGCAGAACCATAAGTCCTTCACTCTAAGACAGTATCATCTGACAGCTGCTATGACTATTATGAATATCATGGATGTCCCATTACTTTCATCTAACAGTCTCTGAAGAATAAGCAGCTGGCCTTTAAAAATAAAAGGCAAAATGTAACAAAATGACGAGCACCAGCAGAAAGCACACTGACAAGAATGTCCTCCTAACTCTGAGGTGGTCAACAAGATCTGTTTACAAACTGCTGTTTGATTTTATTTGGATAGGCAGCCAGATCAGTAACTGTTTGAGAACCTTTCTTCACTGCTTCCTAAGCCCTCTCCCATTTTTGGGATGCATCAAGTTCTAAAACCCTGGATAAAGATGCTACAAAGAGGTTTTTACTATGCAGTTACCTCAAAAGAGAGGGAAAAGAGCAAGTGAGAGCACTCTACTTGTTTTGCAATAGCTCTGATTAGGGGCCAGCAAGATCAGGTTCCCACCAAAAAAGGCACTACATAAAGGAAGAATAAGAGAGTTACTTTCCCAAGGAGCTTACAGGGAAGACAAACAAAGAGTCAGGAAATTACCCAAGTAATCTGTAAGCCAAAGGACAACTAATGTCACATCTCTTCCACTAATTCTCTCTAGACACAGAGCCAACATTCTCCTAGCAGTTTTAGCTTCCCACAGGAACCAGAGGTACCTTTGATCTTTACAGTAACTGTGTCAGTGGATGTTTACATCCTAGATTCAAACTGTTCTGCACTGCTGAGACCTTCCTGATCTTTGTGGCTACTGCACATCAGGGATGGTTTGCTGCATACAGGGTGTTCTGCAAACACAAAGGTACTGCCAAAGTCAGCATTTTTCCTGCAGAAGGCAGCCCCTGGCAGTAGCAATTTGCTTCTGATGTTTAAAATGGCTGATCTCACACTTATCCATTTTCTGGTATTATGCAGTTTTCTCATGGGCAGCCATTCCAGTCTGTCACGTTAAAATTTCCACCTTCACGTCATCACCCTGTTTTGACAGCACCACATTTTAATTGTGATCTACAACTAGTAATGAGCATTACTGGCCGAAACTTAACCCATTAATTGAAATGCAGATAGCCAAGCTGTTCAGGTAGGACTCTTAATTTCGAGTTTCAGAAACTGCCTGCAGTGAAGCAATTACAGCCAAATAAAATATGCCAATATGATTTAATCTGAAATGTGTATTTCGTTCGAGTTCACTACCTGGAAACGAAGTGCGTATGCGCCATCTCATGGCCGAAGAGAGCCGGTACGAGCCTACAAACCGTGCTTTTCACAGGCTACCTTTACATTGCTTGAACCACAACGCCACCGCTGACTCAGGTTTTAACTCTGATGGTTTTACTCCCGACTAGGTCCTCTGCAAAGAGTAGCCTCTTTTCCATAGATTCATATTTAATAGATGTGAAATTATCTTTTCAAATAGGGCACTAAACACTTACAGAGTAAACTTGCTTTAAAACTATGAAAAATTGTAAAATCCCAGGCTACAACACAGCTCCTTAAGGGTTACTTACACTTTACACTAAAATTGATTCAGTTGCAAAAGCCGTATCTCTGTTGAATTTTGGTGTTCACTGTCTCAATTCTTTGCTCTCCTTTTGCTCCTCTTAAAAGGAATATTGTTTTGGTATTTTTGAAGTCCATAGGGGAGTATAAAATAGTGCAAGAAACAACATCATTTGCCTAACGTCCTTGCTCTCCTAAGCCAAATTTCTTTAGGGATTTTCGTTCTGTTTGTTGGTTGTTTTGGGTTTTTTAACACATAATGGTGTTACATCCTAGCTTAGCATCAGCATATAGAGATTTTGAGGTAGAATACATTTTTAGATGACAGGAGATGTTCCTCATTAGAAACAACCTTGGACCTTAACAATGCTTCATGAATTAGCCAAGACTTACCACAAAGCCATTGTTCTAAGTGTGCATGTAACACACAAAGAGCAAGGAAATAACTATTCTTACATAGTAGAAAAACAGAGCACTCGATTTGTGGTTGCTAAGGAATAGAAAGTGATGCAGAAATCTGCCATATGAATATAGTGGGCGTCAGCATCCAGACATCGGTACACTTTATGATTTCCTTTTTTTTTCCTTTCAAATTTGTTTCAATAGAATGACACTATAATTGGCTAAGGGAGCAGACAAAGCCCACAGAAATCAACAGAAATGTTTCTTTTGACTTCTTTGGGCTTTGGTCTATGCCACAAACTGCACCACTGAAACCCAGAAAATGAACACACAAAAGTACACAAAAAGCAGCTCAGATTCAACTGGTGTTTTCACAGCCAGCTCCCCACACAAGTTGGGCATCTCCCCATTTGTGGCTGCTTGGGGACATAGTCAGTATACCCAGTGGTTTTCTTACAGGCTGTCATTCTGGAAGTTATTTCATATTTATATGCCTTACATTCTTGTCTGTACATCACACTATCGGAAGGCAATTACCTAAATTTAGTAACAAAATTTGATTTTCAGTGTAACAGCATTCACATACCAACTAAGCAAACAATCCTTCCTCACTAACTAACAGGAACTTCCATCACAAACTAAGGAACTCCATTTCTATTTCAATCCACTTCATCTAACTATGGAGCCTTTCAGCAGATTTGAGCATCACGCAGTCACCCAAATTAAAGATGAAAGAGGAAAAGGTATCTTGTTATGGTGCTGCCTCTCTTTTGTTTTTTAGAGCCACCTTGTTGTCATACCTCAGCTTTGCCTTGAGCAGGTTTTGATGAGTGCCAGCTTAAAAGCACTAGGCACCTTAAATCCTGGTGATTTACTGATTCAAAGCCTAGAAATGCTCCAGTGCTCCCTTACAGCATTTTTACTCTCCCGCCTCCAAGCTAACTAGGAAGACCTACATGCTGCATGTGCTTGATTTAACACATTCCTGCACTGTTTTTTCAGGCCACTTTATAGCTAGCCCCCTCTCTTCCATTTCACTCTCAGGAGCAAGGCCCATACCAGCCCCAAAGTGCTCAAGTCCAAAGACCAGGAAACACCACCGTGTCTCTGGACGTAAGCGGCAGCAGCTTCCATCACATGTGCTGCTCAAAGCACAGCACAGAGCACTCAGAGAGGGGGGGGACATGTCACAACACTACAGATCCTGCTTTTCTTTGCACTGAACCTGCTCACCTGTGGGAAAGAAAAACACACACTACTTTAAGGTGTCCAACTTCCAACTTCTATCTAGATCCTGCTTCCTTTTATCAACAGAAGCTGTAGTGCAAACATGATAAAGTGGATTAGAGGGTAATTCAGTTGAAAAATGAGAATGTTCGTGCTGGGCTTTAACCAAAGCCGGTTCCTTCAACCTGTACAGCTCCAGAAGAGCAAGCCCCACCAAGCGGTGAAGGCACAGCCTGACTGCTTTATGAAACTTGGAGCGTAATAAAATCAAAGCCCGCGGTTACTCAATTACCTAGTTCGTGTGTAAGCCACCACCAGATTCGGTTCTGCGCCACAGCATTGCCTCTTTCTAGTGACTTATGATTGTTTTATTAGAAAACTGATGTATTGATCAAGCAGGCCAGGCCCACTACTCCATTCTCCCAGATGAAGGAAAAACAAGACGTTTCACCTCCTCCGCTCTCCCCATAACCAACCTTTGCTTCGGCCCCTCGGCGCTGCTCCCCACACGGCTACGTAACCCCTCTCCCTCCCCACTCCCGCACCTATGGGGCTCCACGCCGCCTTTAGTACACGGGAGAAGCCGATGGGGGAGGAGCGCGTTTTGACTTGTGCACGAATCTACACAGGATCGGTGTCCAAACCCGCTCAGCCAAGCCCAGCCGAGCTCCCCCGCAGCTCCGCACAGCCATGGAGAGTGGGAGTATTAAGACTCTCTGAATTAGACAAAAGGCAGTGATACTGTGGAATTCATGATGATTTAATTCA
>JANHGB010027105.1:0-11577 GCA_026283785.1 Coracopsis vasa | reverse complement strand
CCCGGAAGGGCGACAGCTTTCTCTCTCTCTTTGCTCGGTCGGGCTGGGTGGTGAGCGGTTGTATTCTCTTCCTTTGTTCTTTCCCTTATCATTATTATTATTGGTGGCAGCAGTAGTGATTTGTGTTATACCTTAGTTACTGAACTGCTCTTATCTCAATCTGTGGGAGTTACGCTCTTTAGATTCTCCTCCCCATCCCTCTGGGAGAGGGGGGAGGAAGGGGGAGGAGGGAGCTAGTGGGCGGCATGGTTTTCTGAGTGCCTTCTGGGCTTAAACCAAGACAGCCTGTTGTAGAAAGCCACCAAATCTTTCAGGCACAATTTGCCTCTAGTGAAATTGGCTATCACCCATCACCACCTTATTGTCCATGTGCCTTAGCATAGTTTCCAGCAGGATCTGCTCCATGATCTTGCTGGGCACAGAGATGAGACTGACTGCCCTGCAGTTCCCTGAGTTTTCCCTTTTTCCCTTTTTACAAATGGAGGCTATGTTTCCCTTTTTTCAGTCAGTCACAACTTCACTGAACTGCCATGATTTTCTCAAATGTGACAGAGAGTAGCGTAGCTACGTCATCCGCCAGTTCCCTTGGGACTCACAGATGCTTCTCATTAGGTCCCAGAAAAAATTTCAATGTTGCAGCTACCATTAGACTGACTTAAATTTCTCTGCAAAACAAGTGTTTAAGAACAAATTTAATTTGATTGGCATTTAAGTAACCCACAATTTCATCTGTGAGTCAGGAATCCTACACTGTAGGGTAGATTACTAATGTGAATATTTGATCTACATTTTCTCAGTGAAATAAAGCTTTGTTCATGCAGCTATTAAGTATTATTAGGTTGTAACCACACACAAAGTGGTCTTTGTTACAGGACACTGTTAATTACAAATGCCATGCAATTTGCAGGCCATTTATTCTGACTGTAATTATGATGTCACTTTCACACCTGTGTCCGAGAGTATTTTCCTTTTTAACTAGGGCTCATTCTTTTGACTCAGCAAGGAGTTTCTCTTGATGGTGGAAATAGCTCATTTGCTGTCTCCATGGGTATAGAATAAGACAGAAGGGAGTGAAAACTTGGGAAACAGCCAGCAACTGAAGGAGACAGTAAGCCCTAAGTGACTGTGTGGGCCTAAACAACATAGCGAGCATGTTTTGAATGTAATATGATTTTAAAATAGGTTTAAAACAGGCATGTTTGCTGGTGTGCTTTTTCTCAGTGCGATACATATTAATTAGAGCTTTAGCACAGCTTCTCAGCAGACATCATTTTCCCTCAAAGATAAAAAAGGAGAGAGAGAATTCTGATGCTGGCAATAAAGTATTATGAATAAGAATCAGCAACAATGGATTTAGCTTAAGCTGGACTGGGAGTTGTTGCAGCTTTATGTTTTTATAAAGGAAACCTATGTGTCAGCTTCTAGTAGTGACAAAGATGCTGAGAATTGGCATGTGAGGATAACGTGATAATATAGAGACAGCAGGGAGTGTGTGTACACAAAAATGCATCTCAGCCAGCCACAAGGCCATGCTGCGATTTCAGTAAAATGCTATGGCAGAAAATCAATAGCTTTGAGAATGGCCCACGGTAAGGCAACTACATTATCTGAATTCACTTCATTCTGCTTCTCCTTTCCCACCTTTCCTTCCCTTCATAAAGACACAGAGCTGCATGATCTCATATTTGAGTTTTGTTAACTCTGCGCCTCTGAGTAGCTCAAGCAGTGAGGCAATTCAGGCAAAACAAAGTATCTCTGAACCGGACCACAGGGATGGAGAATGGGGATGAGTCACGCAGGGTACTGGGCTTATTGACGGGCTTCGATTACTTTGTAGACAGTCTGTGTAGACTGCAGTTTCCTACATGGTGCTTCCATGACAACTGTGTTCTGATCTTTAGAAAAACTCAGTTTCCTAGTGCAGTCTTCACTCAGCTGTGTATTTTCTGATGCGTGGATCAACAGTAAGTCCCTCTTCCAGGCTTCTGCATAGGACAGAATGTTCTGACAGAATGATCTAGCCATGTAGTCCTAGATTATAGAGTTTACATTTGATGCCTCTTTGCAGACCTTCAAAGATTTAAAGTGAGGTTTTCCAGAATGTTTTTTTTTTCTACTTCAATTTATTTTTGTCTAAAAAGGTAGAATAGGAATTGTTAATGAAAGTTATAGCAAAGAGTGGACTGATTAGCATTAACTGACATAGTTTGTAATCATGTAGTTGTATTTCAATTTCTGATACTACTGCTGTATTTTATACCCAGACATGCAGAGATGATGTTGATATGCATGGTTATATACTTTACTATTTCCTGACTTTTGAATGATTAATTATTTTGTGCTAATATGCATGTCAGCTTACAGACCTTGAAACATGGCAGGAGGGTAAAGATTGTGTTTTGTATCCTTTAATTCCTAGATTCTGCCTGTTGAGGATGACATGGAGTCAATGAGGGCCCTGTGAAGCTGCATTACATTACAAAAAAACGCTTTCATTGCTCACTGGACATTGAAATGGGAAAAGGGGGGGACTGCAGACAGGTTAAACTCCTCCTTCCTCATTAATCCATACTTTGTGTCCATATGCAGGTTTGGTTATGTATATATATATGGCTTTGTTTCTATGGGAGAAAAAAAAAAAGTTAGACCCATTGGAAAGTAATGCATTTTTAGGTCAGGCATATCTTTAGGCAAAAAAGTCTACAAATAACATTCAAATGTAGAGACTTTTCTTTAAATAGATGAAAGACAGACTGTGATGTAAGGCAATTCTGCAGGAGAGGAGAGGGTGAGTGAAAGAAGAGAGTCTATTACCTGACTGGTGAACAGGGTAGTATTTGGATTCTTCCTTTTTCTCTTTTTTTGTTTTTTGTGTTTTTTTTTTTTTTTTTTTTTCATTAAAGATGATACGATATCTTATTTCCAGGTGATATTATAAAGACAGGAACTCTCCAGGGCTTCATTGTTCTTGTATATACTGTTGTGGCATAGACCCAGCCATGGTATAGACTCAGCACCATGCAGTCACTTGCTCACCTCTCTTTCCCCCCTCCACGCAGGGCAGGAAATTTTGGGGAGGAGAATCAAAAGAATGTAAAGCCCATGGGTAGAGATAAGAACATTTTAATAAATAAAGTAAAATATAGTGATAATAATGTGCTTGGGTGTATAAGCATTTTGGAATTGGGAGACCTTTTCCATGTTGGCATAGAGAAGTAATGTCAGCAATCCAGTGATATTAAATAGTAATCCACTTGGTTTCTTTTTCTAATGGATAACATTGAGAAATACATGATTTTCTAACAGAGAATTAAACTTACAAAGCAGGTAGGAGAAAGTGTTCTTTTTTTGTTGATGTTTCTGATTGCTTCTCACTTTATCCAAGAACTTGGTTCTTTCTCTATGGAAAACTATGAGAAAAAGATGTAGAATTGGCTCATTAATGAGAGGTGATTCTAATTGGACTATTTCCACATAGTTGTCTTTTTCTCAGAGCTCAGTATTTCAATATAGCACTACATTCAATGTTATTGAGAAGTTATTCAGTAGAAAAACTCAGAGGAACAAGAGGAAAATCAACCATAAACAAATGCAATTTAATTACTGCTTTTTTCTAGGCCGTGAACATTTAAGTTCAGTTGGGCATTGGTTAGCTAGAAAAACATGCTTATAAGGGTAATTCTGCAAGGGTTTTGTCCTTCGTGGCAGCTGAGCTGCAGAGAATACATGAAATACAACAAAAGTAAGAGCATGCTATCTATAGTTGCACTGTACTGTGGGTCACAAGTAATTGGAGACTTTTTTTAAATACAGATGTGCCTTGACCACAGCAAAGGTGTTTAATCATCGTCACAGTACCTATAGGGTAGAGCTGGGTCTGCGTGGCTGTAAGTTAGGGATTGACATTGTGTTCACATTTGCTTGTGGTCTAACTGAACAGCTATTCCAGTCTTCAAAATGCATCGAAATGCCACTGCATCCTAGGTAGACGACTGGAGCCTGCTAGATCAACTGATTGTTTCCTTCCTTAGCTTCTGAACACTGTAACTCACTGCTTTAGAGCTTTAGTGACATAAGGAAGACTAAAATTTGGGAATTATTTTACTGGGGGAGAACCACTATGTGAAAAGTGTTCCTGAGAGATCCCATCAATCACAGGGTGAATTACAGCTCAGGTCAATTCTAGCTGTAGCAGACATAAGGCTTTCCTTTGGGAAATGGAGGGCTGAGGATTAAATGCACAGAGAAGAGAATGCAAATCTTCATCTTAACTGACATGGAAGCCTGAGAGCACTGTACCATGGTGTGCCAAGCAGGATTTTGAGGTCAGGAGGTACTGTTATGGGACATTTCTCCATGAGGATGTCCATAGTCTTTTCCAAGATCTCTTGTATTTGTATTTGTTGTGCATACACACTGTTGAATATATTTGAAAAGTGTTTTTTCATCTGAAAGAGAAACGCATATCATGTTTAAAAATGAGAACATTTCATCCTTTCCTCCAAGTACCTGTAATCTGGTCTCTGCTTATTTATTCATGTTAATGTCTAAAAGCAGGGACTACTTATGCTGCCTGCAATCAATCACATCTTCTGTGAGCTGTCCTAAAACTTAATCTTTTAGTTCTCTTTTTATTTCTCCTCTTTCTGGATTCCTAAAAGTCCTGCAATTCCAGTCATTGTCCCTGATACTTTGCTTCATCAGGCTTTAAGTATCCTACTGTTGATGTGTGACGTGTGTATACTTTGGTTGTGTTAAGCTGTTGCTTACTTAAATAATGTACATTTCAAGGCAAATAATTTCAAAACAGGTAATGTCAAGCTGAAATCTGAGACTAGTGCTTTAAAAAAATCTCCAAACATTAGGAGTCTGTAACAGTTCTGAAAAGTTGTTGTGTTTTTTCGGAATAGAAAATATATCAATGTGGATCATGCCCTTGGGGGAAATTATTTTTGGCAATTTGTTATTTTTGCCAGCTCACCAGAAAGCTCTTAAACAAATATAATCTATTTTAAAATAAGAAATCTTGAGAGACAGAAATCAGGGGAATCAGTGAACACTTCCTAGAAGAGAGCTAAATAATGTTGGCAAATGTTGCAAAATCTTGTACTAATTGGCTTGCCAAAGCCCCAGCTAACTCAGTAGTGGGCATAGCACTTCATTAATACTTGAAAGGAAAGTGAGTGTGTTCATAAATTGTAGATTGGAACAGAAAGGCTGTCATTTCTGAAACTGCAGAAATTATGAAACCATCTGTGTGTTTTGAGGTAATGTACACACTGGCCGAATACCAGTGTTGTCTAAGCTGCCAGTGTCCTTCATTTACAGTGGTTACATTGACAGATCTGTTGAAATTCACTGTAGACAGTATTTTTTTAAGCTATATTATGAATGTGGAGGCAGAGCTACAACAGTACCATCTTTGTTAATTGCTGACATCTGAAAACAGAAGTCAAGTTTTATGGGCATTTCCAGCACCTTCTCTTGAAATGCCACCCCATTTGACTCAACATCAAGAACAGGCCAAACACAACTTTAATGAATCTACCCTAGCATTGCTCCACATAAGTTATGTATCACTCAGAAAGGGTTGTGCATCTTAATCACTCTAGTTTTTTTAGGCACAGGGGTTTCTTAGGAAGTGAAATCTTCAAGCCACATATGCCAAGTTCAACATTTGTTTAACCTCTGAGCCGCAGTTTTCTAGAACTGTACTGTCCTTGCCAATTTGATACTCTGCTTCTTATAGGAGACACAGATTTCCTGTCAAAGTTGGTGTTATATATTCAGCAGAACTCACTTCCAGATGATTCACAAATTTTTCTGTGCAAAACAATCTCTTGAAAGATGTTATAACTGACATGTTTTGGGCAAAATATATTTTAGGGGAAAAAAAGAAATTACAGGCTGTCCCTTGCTTTATCAGTTTGAGGAAGCAGAAGAACCCAACCAGAAATGTACAGCCACAGAAAATGGGTCTATGATATTTGCCAGTTTACCTACAGATTTTTGAGCATATGTAAAGTCGCTATCTGATCTCAGATATACAGATGTGCTGTTAACATAGAGGACTTTCAGCCATAGCGAAATTATTGAGTGAAAGTCCTATAACTGAATACATTCTGAAATGTTCAGCTCGACACTGAATTTGCGTCATGGTAGTGAAAAATATTGCTTAGAAATGTACAGTGCTAAACAAATCTTTTAACTACATGTAATTTACCAAAGGTCATTTCAGTGTCTGACTGTAGGAACTATCAGCTACTTCCTCACAAACAAGAGTAGACTTATTAAAGCTTATAAATCCAGTAGTCTAAGGCAGAGTTCAATGATGCAGGTTTTAATCCATGCTTTGCAAAGATTGTTAGTTTTAATTGCGATATAATCTGCTCGTGATGAGCTTTGTTTTAAATCAAGCTGTCAAAAATTATTAAACAGAGAATTTTATATTAGAAAAATCCTGTTGAATTAAAAAGACCTGTCAGGAGCTGTCTGCTTTCAAAGAAATTGAATTTTTCAAACCAGTTATTTGGAATACTAAGTGAACTAACTAGGCCTTTCTCATTTCTGCGATTTCTTCCTTTTTTTGTTTGAAATATTTCGAGTTATTATATTGTACCATAAAATGAAAAATGGAATGGTGTATTTTAATATACAGTGTGTTTTAAAATCTGAAGAACAGAAATAAGCTGAAGTAAGTATTTCAAGAAGTTTATGCTGATATTTCTGACTCATGGAGTTTTTATTCTCAGATATTCTTGCAACCTGGAAGTTTGAACACAAATTTTAAAATCCTAGAATTTCTCCCAAATCAAACTTCTATTTTTCACACTGGTTTAATCACAAGCTTCTGCTACAGCTTGGAAATATTGAAAAGACTTCCCACCTTACTACTATAAAGAGTATCTATTTTAGTAAAATAATTTCCTGTATATACTGTTTTCAGTGCTGCATGCAGTAACTGAGGGCAGATTTACCAGCATCAGCCAAGATCACTGGAGGTTGTAGCCCCATCTGTTTATATTTTCTAGTAGGGTACATGGAATGTAATGGAGGAAATCATACCAAAACACAGCTCATCTTCCTTGGCCTCAGCATCACTACAGCTTCATCCAATCTGAATATAATAATCCTACCCAGATGAAGCACGTACTTTTTTACAGTGGTTGCTACTTTTGTCTAGGACTTAAAGATCCCTTGAACCAATATAAGGAAAAGTGGCAATATGAATGGCAAATCCAGTCATGATTTAATGCAGCAAAAATTTCAAACATCTCATTCCATTTCAGTAGAATTTTGAGAACTGTCATGTGGCTTGCAGTATATATTAATGTATAAAAAATTTTACAGTAGCATATTCATGCCATAAAGAAGAATAAGGGCTGTTTCCTTACAATTTTTTCCTAAATAGCAAAGATCATCTTATTTGTTTATAAATTTAAAAATTCAGAACTTAGCCTGAGGCGTGTAGATGAAAGTACTGTGTTCCTAAATAAATTTTAGCTTCTGTCCATGCTGCCATAAACCAGTGCACAAACACCTGGAATTGCTCTCTGATCATATTAAGGACTTTAGTGTAGTTTGCATTAGTTGTGTGTGTGATGGATAGTGGTTTTTTACTTGTTTGCTCTGTAATTGTACTGTGAGTTACATCCTCTTGAAAAGGAGGTGACCAGGCAGCAGAGAAACCATTTACACATTTTTCTTGTTCAGCTGCTGCACTTTCAGCTCACTGGAGCCTCTGAAAGGAGGGACTCTTCCCTCAAGAACAGCTTTTAGTGGCTTGTAAGAGAGGCTTGTGGAGTACAGGGTAGGTCAAGGAGACTCAGCCAGCAGCTTGCCAGAGACTGAGGCCATGGTTCAAAAACCAAACAGCAAAGCCAGTCTTGGAAGATACAAAAAAAGGATGACTTCTGCTTGGGAACTCATGATGAAGTGTTAATCATCACTCAACTAAAGGTTGGGCTGGATCAATCCTGACTACAAGGGCATAATAGACAGGGAAGAGATATATTTCCATGTCCTTTTTATTTCTTACTGTGACTCTTTCTGGGTTGTGTCTCTTAAAATGCTTTTAGTTATAAAACTCCAGAGGAGTTAGGAATAAGATCTTTTGGAGTCTCAGGGAGTGTTTGTAATTAAGGACAGATGTGTGGTAGATCCACTTAAAAGCTCTCATACCCTTCTGTCATTGTGCTGTGTTTTGGTGGCTGGATTGAAGTAGTGTTGGTTTTGAAAGAAAGTTCTGAGCATTGTTAAAAATATCCACCCACTAGTGTGTGCTGAGGGGCTTGCATGTTATAAGACAATGTCTGCCCTAGAGGACATCCCATCTTCTACCCTCTCCACATGTCAAACCTCTTCCCTTTTGCTAACCAAGCTTTTTTTTTTTTTTGCTGTCTGAAAAAAGAAGTGCTCTTCCAAACAGCTCCACCAGAAAAGGAGGTCTTTCCAATTGGATAATAGCTGTCAGAGAGATGGTGGCAAGTAGCTCTCAACTGCTGAGAGCCCTAGATGAAATATCCTCTCTATGACAGCTGAAGCTGAAAGACAATTGTTATTAGAGAACCTTATGCACCATAAAGCACATACATCAGGGTAGAAATCACCTGAGTGTTTACAAAGCATCTGTATAAATGATGGTACAAAATAAAAGCATGTCTGGATCACAGAGTTGTCACATATTTTGGCTCTTCTTGTGTAGAAGATGACCAGTACTAGTGTAAATAGCAGTCGGTTAAACAGTTTCAGAATCAGTTGTAGGTTAAACAGTCTCAGAATAAGAGACAGCCTGACATGATTTTGCAAGTTTAGCTTGAAGCAAAATGCTGTGCTTTTGCGCTATGACTGACTTCTTTGTTTATTGTCAGGTCCTGCACTTCCATGAGCAATCAACTCAAATAAAATATTAAAATGAATAGTTAATGAGTCATTTGGGTGTTGGTTTAGCAGAAACTTTTAACTCACCCATTTTAACAAACTGTCATACTTACGTTCTTGGGTTTGACACTTTGATGACAAGTAATTCTGGAAGATGGATGCGTGAGTCCAGGGACCTTGGAGCACCTTAGTTTCTGCTGGTGTGTTATAAATAAAGAAATTCCCAGTACTAAATAGCTCTAATGTAAGATACTGCAGAAGTGAATTCACTCCAACATGCACAACTCTAGTTTATTGGTGTCAGGGGACATAATCATCTGCGTGAACGTAGCTGCAGGGCAAGCTTTAGACATAGGCAAAGTCTAGAGTTGCCCAGGGCAGAGAACAGCTTTCCCTGTCTTAGCTGGTGCATGGAGGATAGCTGTGGGAGTAGGCACAGGGGTAAGCAGCTCATCCCTGCCCTCAAGAAGGGCTTGCTGTGGTTTGGCTAGGTCATGCCTGCAGTACTGATTCCTCCTTCCTTTACATGCAGAGGGCAATGGCAGAGTCAACTTTTCTCCTCGTGGTGGGAGAGACAGTCTATGTTAACTTGCAGGCAGGGGAGAAGATTCAATATCTGGAAGGGTCCAGGAGAAGTAAAGGGGTCCATAAGAGAGACTAAGTTGTAGGAAACCAAAAAATTCTTTTATCCTGCTTGCACCCATGAATCTTTTGTAATCTTTGTCCTTTTGAGAGAGTTTTTGGCATACAGTCTGTTCAGAGTATCAAAGAGACAATAACAAGTTATCTGTCATCATGTACATATGTAGTGTGGGAAGAAAGCTGCCGAAAATTAGAGGATTTATATTTATTAGAGAAAGATCTCTCTGCACCACAGGGACTCCTGGATTAGAGTTAACCTAGCCAGGGCAGTTAGTGGTTATGATTAAAGATGTGCTGGAATAAGTTGTCATGCATGCTACTGACATAGTGAAACTTCCAGATACCAGTCACTAGCATAAATTGGAGTACACCTAATATTTGTGTCTTCTTTTTTATACGGTATAGAAGTATCAGGCAGTACACTAGAAAGGTTGCCTTCAGTTTCTATCAATTTGTGTAGAAAAAAATTCCTGCCAGACCTTATGAACTTTGCCTGGATGAACTATACAATAAAACAAAATCTGCTATCTAGAAGTTGGATGTCAAAGAAAACTGAACATAAGGGACACATTTTAATTAACTACTACAGTGATTTATTGAGGGAAGTGATTTGCTGATCACTAATTTCAGTCTTCAAATAAGAATTTCTATTTTGAGAGGGGTGCTTTTAATTCAGCTGCATTTCATTGGTTTTGGTATAGACATTGCTGGGAAACATTCCATGTACTCTTAAGCAGATTTGGTTACGTGATTGTCAGAGTTTTTCCTGCCCTTAAAAATCTTCGAATGTCTTTGTGTGTCTTGTATGCCTTTGAATTTCCTTCTTTTCATTGGGTTAAGAATTGTTAACATCTCCCACTCATGAATTTCTGGCTTAAATTAGAATATAAAGGATGACATGTGTAATGAGATATTGTATTTCATTTTTAAGTCATTCTGTTCACTTTCTCTTAGAGAGGGGAGTAAGGCATCTCCTAGTTTAAGTAATGAATTTCGATTCTCAGTTAAAGCCAGAACTTTTTGATCTTTCAGCATCAGGAAAAAAAAAAAATACAACCCAGAAAATAAAACCTAGTAGGACCAATTTTTGCATCTCTGGTCTCTTTGGTTCCCCAACACCAAATTTATTTTCCAAAATTATTTTCTAATACAACTAAAGTGATAGAAATGAATGGAAATATCTAGAAAAAAGATGCTAATAAGTGAATGATGATATGATCTACATTTATCCAGAGCAATCTTTGGTGTTCATGTTGTTAAAGCAATTGAGATGATTTCACCAGTATTTTTTTCTTATTCCATCTCCTATAGAATGATGCCAGTGTAGGTTAAGTGGTTAGTATAGATGAAGTATTAATAGGTCATTGAACAGAGATTGCTGTTGCCTAGATCTTTTATTTCATATGCACTGCTTGAATTATATTAACACTGTAAGTTTTGTTATTGATTAGCTTAGAAACAGCAATTTCCCAAGAGATTATAGAAGCCAGTATGCAATGAAAGGTTCTAACATAAAAAAACCCCTTATTCATGGAAAGTATGCGTTAGATATTATATAGAATAAAATATAGATATTATATATTACACAAATATCTATTGGCCAGCTTGTAATAAATAACAAAACATATTTTTATCACATCCTGTAACTCTTACTGCATAAGTTTTTTAAAACCATGTAAAAATTTGTCTCCTTATGCTCTAAACAAACTTGACTTAAGTGAACTATTTTCTGCTGAACCAAGAAATAATAAAAAAAAAAGGCTTCTTCAATTTGTTCTTATGAGAAATAGGAATTATTTTTGTATTATTCTGTGAAAAAGATCTGGATTTGAATGGATTTGAGAAAAGAGAAGCTTGCTGTATATTTGTTACTGTACACGAGCTGATGGTACTATTGCATGTGGATTTCGCTAACAGATAGGTTTGGTTTTTTGGTCACATGGATTGCCTTTTCATTAAGTCTGTTTTAAATTTTTGAGTTGAGTGAGCCAATTAGATAACAGGTATCCTCAATTACACATGATGTACTTAATGACTTGGTGTAAGTCATTTAGC
>JANHGB010027096.1:0-44881 GCA_026283785.1 Coracopsis vasa | reverse complement strand
TCTCACGAGAGCAGAGTAGAGGGGCAGGATCACCTCCTTCCACCTGCTGGTCACAGTCCTTTTGATGCAGCCCAGTATACGGTTGGCTTTCCGGGCTGCACGCACACTGCTGGCTCATGTTCATTTTCTCATCAACCAACTCGCACAAGTCCTTCTCCACAGGGCTGCTTTGAATCTATTCTCTGCCCAACCTGTAGCTGTGCCTGGGATTCCTCCGACCCAGGTGTAGGACCCTGCACTTGGTGTGATTAAACTTCATCAGGTTGGCATCAGCCCAACTTACGAGCGTGTCAGTATCCCCCCTGATGGCATTCCTTCCCTCCAGCGTATCAACCGAACCACAAAGCTTGGTGTCATCGGCAAACTTGCTGAGGGCGCACTCAATCCCACTGTCCATGTCACTGACAAAGATACTGAACAGGACCGGTCCCAACACCAGTCCCTGAGGGACACCACTCGTTACTGGTCTCCAGCTGGACACTGAGCCATTAACCACAACTCTTTGCGTGTGGCCATCCAGCCAGTTCTTTATCCACTGAGTGGTCCACCTATCAAATTGATATCTCTCCAATTTAGAGACAAGGATGTCGTTTGAGAAAGTGTCGAAAGCTTTTCACAAGTCATTTGGGTTCATTTATCATCAGTGGGGAGAGATTTACCTGGTTTTAGACAAGGTTCTGAAACCAATGAAGAAACTTACTTTCTGGAAGATTTGCTTGCTCATTGGCTAAAGAGGATTGTAACTAGATGACACCTTAGAGTAGACACTTAGATTTGACTGTTTGAAGTTATGACATTATGAATCTGGATTGTATGAATGGGAAAACTTCTGTGGTTTACCAACTGAAAAAAAATGATGATAACTATTTATGTATGGCAGCCAGACTAAAATTGGATGACTTGTAATTATTATTAACACATAGATAACTGTGATATCAGATATCAGAGATACCAGAGATATCAGAGATAACTGCACCATCTTCTGTACTTTGTCTAACCACATAATAAATGACAAGTATTTGTTCCTCATTGAGAAAGATTTTAATCTACCTTTTGACCAATAGCGAACCTCCATCATTTATTTCTAACACATTTTGCAGTACACCATAAAAGAACATCTCTACTTATTTGACCCTGGAAATTACTGGAGTAATTTTGAAAGAAGTTTATGCTGTGGCTTCTTTCCTTTTGGTACTTGAGTCAGAAATATTATTTTTTAATTTCCCTTCTCTTGAGAGGTTGGTTAGAGAAATTAACTTCCTGTAATATTGATCTAGTTATATTTATCAAGTAGTAGCTTGGACTGACAAAAATTCAGTAAAGGGTATGAGACAAATTATCCAAAATTTAATTCAAACAGCAATTGCAAGCAATGATTTATTTATTTAGCTTAAAGAGATGAAAAGAAATGACATATCCTTAAATCCTATTCTTCATTGTATGCTACACAAATAAAAACAGGGAAGGGAAAGCTGAAAGAACAATAGTAAAGTTTTAAGCAAGTTTGGGAAAAAGAGATTAACTCAGAGAAAAAGAATTAATTAAAAGCTGAAACTGCTGCTAAACTCATTAAAGCAATGAGTCAGGAAAGTTTCATTTATATTAAAAATCTTTGTTTCAATTAAGTGAATCAAGGCACTAAAAGGCAATATTTCCCTGAGAATCAGTTTCTAAAGAAATAAATACAGTAACAGTTATAAATGCAATTACTACAATCTTCTACTACTGAGGTTATGAGTTTACAGTTTATATCTGTTAAATATAAACTCTAAAGAGACTAAGCTGAGAAATATTCACATTACGAACCATATATTTTTCAGAAACCTAAGTGGGGAAAAAAAGAAGAGCTTAGTAAATAGAAAGGACTCAATGTAATTATTAAAAAAACTTGAATAATGTAGGTCCATTTTGCTGAAATGGGGGAATAAGGAGTCTTACAATACTTGATCTACCCATTTGGTTCTACCTTGGGTATTAGTTCAACTGGAAAAAAGTTACTTTCTTCCCTGTAGGCTAATCTGCACAAGAGAGAGAGCTGCAGTTACTCTGCAAAAAGAAAGATTAAGTAGGATTTTTCTCTCTTTTTTGTTGTAAGTTACCTTACTTTGCCAAGGTGAGCTTATAAAATCTAGATTTTGGGAAATGAATAAGAATCCTTACTAGAATATGCTGTAGGGTAGAGGACTGCTAACCTGGAATGAGGGAAATGATGATCTGAGAGGTTAATGAAGCTAGTTACATGGGCAGCACACAGGTGCCAGAAGAGAAGTGCCTTAAAGGCAGGGGAAGAAAGGGAGCTGGAAGTGCAGAACAGTTTGCAAAACAGATGCAAAGCAGGAAGAATGCAAAATGTCTGTGCCATTGGAAAAAATGTCAGGACTACCACATAAAATGGGGAACCTGTAGCTTTTGTCTGTAAGTGGATTGATTGCTTTGAGGAGATATTTTGTTCCCTCAATATAGCAGAAACAAAATTTCAGGTTATGTGTGTTCAGCTCCAAAACCAAAACATACACGTTTGAAACCACTTAACAAGACTTAAGGGAGTAAAAGATTTTCCTTGTGTCATGGGTGTACCTCTTGATTTTCTTGTTTCTCAAAATAACAGAATGTCAGTATTTAAGTAAGGCTGATGAATCCCCGAACTATGTCAGAGATTTTATAAGCATAAACTCATGTTCTTGTAATTATTTCCAGGGATTCCACAGCCAAGTGAAACATAATGGATCATATGACACACAATAACCTCCACAGTCTTCTATCTTTGTCTACTTTTACTTCAAAAGGAGCAATCAGACAAAATCTGTGTTTCTTAAATGCTACATGTAACAAAATGATGAATGCAGTACTAAGATTCAGCTTTTTTAGTACACAGCTGCATGAAATGCTAATGCCCTATTTGCAACCTCATCTCTGCTTTATGGTGTCAGTCTTTTTGTGTGTGGGTACTGATAATTCATTATAACAAAGTGGTATTCTTTGTGGAATAAAGTGTCAGCCTCTTTGAATTAAATATATATGAAGGGAGAACTTTTCTGATTTCCAAGCTTACAGTTCCTTTTTGGAGTACCACTTACATGAATAGGTTTTGATATGTGTTTTGTTGCTGTTTTATTTTTCTATTCTATGTACATGACTATTCAAGGGTCAGATATGAAACATAAAACCTAATCTGTAAGAAAAGAAAATAAGTGCCTAGAAAACACAGTGTATTGGTTTTGACAAGAAATGTAAACTAGAAGCATGAGATGAGCAGATTTAACTTATTTCCCCAGTGGCTGGAAGTAACTGAGCAGGTAATCAAAGCAAAAGAATGACCTTCATATTTGTAAGCAATCCTATACGGAAAAATAAATGGATTTTCATATACCTGTTCTGTAAAGTGGGGACACATATTTTTTCTTTCTCAGACAACCTAATTGGAAATTAAAACTTTCTCAGTATCCTGATCTGAAAAGGGAAAATATATATGTATTGCATTTCTGAGCAAATTGTATTTCTTCTATAGATCCTCCTGCTTTTTGCAAAAGAAGCAACTTCTAAGATTTCAGGATGGTACTCAGATATTTAGTAGCTCATAAATTTGACCACTCAGTTTATTTGGAGCAACATGACATATTGTGCATTTTTAGTTTGTGGCTTACCATTACAAATGTAGTATTAGAACAGCTTAGGGCTTTTTTGAGTTATATTACTTCTACAACATACATAATAGTTCCATGAGTAGTTATTGCAACCTCAAGAAGCTTATTTGTCCTCCTGAAATGCTTCCTCTTCCAGAAGGAGCAGGAAAGTTAATAGAGAGAAGAAATCTAGTCTTCTTTATTCATTTTCATGAAGCAAACCAAGAAAATCATCAAGAATTGAATATATGAAAGAACACTAAAGCACTAGAGAGTCCTTAGTACCCTGCTATAGTGGTTGTAAGAGCTGAAAGGTCATCACAAAATGAATAAGGAATATTGTGTAATACAGTGGTATCTTTAAGAAAATAAAATAAAATTAAAAGAAACTCTCCCTTGGGACTGTTTTCATAATTTTTAAGACACAGATATCATAAGAAGAACTTGAGCCCCACTTCTTCTAAAAAGAATAGAAAAAAGTCCCAAGAGAAATGCTTGATTAGCTGGCTTAAAAGGAGTGTCACTGAGTAGAAATATATATTAGAAAGAGGAAATTAAAACAGAAAAGAAAGGGTTTAGCTTACACTGTCTGGGGCTTCTGTTATCTTTCTCTGCCTAATGATGAATGTTATTTTTGAGTGACACCCAAGTTTTCTCCACACCCACAAATGCAACTATACCATAGACTGAGGGTGATGTGAGGAAATAAGTGCCGATTTCTGGGACTGATTACTGTTCCTGTAATACGCAGGATAAATGTTGGCAGCTGCTTAGGAGAGGACATTCACATTCATCCCTGGGTCTGCCTTTCAACTTCTCTTTAAATCAAGCATATTGGATTGACACAAGGAGTTCAGTGGATTACTGTGCTAGGTTTTGGAACAAACTTTCCCCAGAAGACATTATTGCAATATGCTGGGTGGCCTTTTTCTGTCGTGTTCTTGACATGTACAGGGCTTATCTAGGAGATTTATGTTCCAGTGTTGTAATTCTGGCAGATGATATTAGTGATTTAGGGAGGACCTGTTGGGGACCTTAAAACTCTTCACTCCTATACTGAAAAATCAATACTGGTGCAACAATATTGGGGATTTCTGGGTGATTTATTCTTAGTAATTAACAAAGTTGCAGCCTCTATGTCTAATTGTTTCCATGGTTGAGATTCCACCTACAGTTTCTGCATATAAAGAAACATGACTAGTAGGAAAATAACTGAGTGCAAGTCCTGTTTCCTTAACATGTAAAGGATGTGAACATCAAATGTGGAGAAAAAGAACATAGACACAGAAAGGCAAACCCAAAACTTATTTAAAGATACATTTCAAAAGTACAAAAAAATAATATTTAACACTTTCTTAGTTATTAACGCTGACCAGCTGTAACTGTGTTCACATAGATGAACACTACTCCACTATCAATCAGCTTTGCATGATTTATAAGATATTAAACTGTGCACATCTTATTAACACCATAGACAAAATGCAAAAGAAATCATTATTTCTTGACATTAATGGCAACAAAATTCAAATCATTCAGAGAACATTCATGATGCTTAGCACTTACAGATTCAATTTATTGAATATTGCATTCAAAATTATGTGCACTTCCAAACTTGTTTGGAAAGCTATAATGTAAAATCACATTGTGTAAGTTGGTGGTTTGTGGGTTGTTTTTTTTTGGCGGGTGTTTAGGTCTTTTTTTCCAGGGGGAGGGGCTGTCGTTGTTGGGGTTTTTTTGTTTGGTTGGTTTGTTGGGGTTTTTTTTTTCTTTTTTCTTTTTAGTCTAGGGGGTGAACTCAAATAATTTCATTTTTATTTTTCTAATTAACATGGTACAATATGCACCTCCTAGGACAAAAAAGTTCACATTGAAGTACCTTAAATAAGTACTGATTAACTAAGATAGAAACCTGGGAATGCCTAGAATTTAATATTGAATAATACTTTTAAAAGACTTCCCTATGTACTTTTCTTTCAAAAGTCAATTTCTTTAACAAATAAACATAACTTTTCATGGTTTTCTGGGAAAGACCAATGGTATCCTCCATTCCATGTTGAATACTGACTTAAAAGAGTGTTCAGAAAAAAAAGTAAATAATTTAGATTCACATCATACATGCATATGAAATTATATTTTGCAGGAAAAACCTGCTACATGCAAATGGTTTAAACCAAACAGGCAAAATGTGTTTAAGGATACTAGACATAAGTCCATGGGCCTTGATGAGATGTACCCAGAATTTCTGATAGAGCTGGCTGATGTCATAGTGAGACCACCATCTATAGTCTTTGAAGGATCATGGTGATGGGGAGAGGTGCCTGTGGACTAGGGGAGGGCAAATGTCACTCCTATGTTATAGAAAGGCAAAAAGGAGGACTCAGGGAACTACAAATGAGTCAGCTTCATCTTGATCCATGGATCATGGTAGAGCAGTTAATCCTGGAATCCATTTCCAGAGGCAAGCAGTTGATGAGGAGTAGTCACTATGTCTTCATCAAGGGGAAGCCATACTTGATCAACTTGATCATAGAATCATAGAATAATTTAGGTGAAGAAGGCTTATCAATTCCAAGTGTTAACCTAAAACTACCACGCCCACCAAGAAACCATATCCCTAAGTGCCATGTCTACACATCTTTTAAATAACTCCAGCAATGGTGACTCAACCACTTCCCTGGGCAGCCTGTTCCCATGCTTGACAGCCCTTTCAATGAAGAAATTTTTCTCAATATCCAACACAGACTTCCTGTGGCACAACTTTAGGCCGTTACTTCTTCTTTTATTGCTTGTTACTTAGGCAACTGACATTCACCTTGCTAAATCTTCCTTTCAAGTAGTTGTAGGGACTGACAGTCTCCCCTCAGACTCCTTTTCTCCAGACTAAACATCCTCAGTTTCTTTAGTTGTTCCTCATCAGACTTGTGCTCTTGATCCTTCACCAACTTCGTTGCCTTTCTTTGGACATGTTACAGCACCTCAAACACCATTTTTATAGTGAAGGGCGCAGAACTGAGCACAGTATTCAAGATGCAGCCTCACCAGTGTTGAGTACATAGGTGAGGGTGACAGAGCACTGGCACAAGTTGCCCAGAGAAGTTGTGGAATCTTCATCCTTGGAGATAATCAGAAGTCATCTGGATATAGTCCTGGGCAGCCTGCTCCAAGTGGCCCTCCTTGAACAAAGGGTTTGACCAGGTAACCTCTAGAGTTTTCTTCCAACTTCAACCATTCTGTGATCCTGTGATGCTGTGAAAAGCAGTTTCTTTAATTATTAGCAGCACATAATTAATAAGCAATCAATGCCCAATACTTTCAAAATCAGTATCCGCAATATAAACCACTCTACAAAATGCAAATCATTAGTAACCTGATACAAATTTCTGAATATCTTCTGCAGCTAATCCCCAGAAGCTCTAATGCCATAGGCACAATCACAGCTATGCACATCCACACATATCCACATGCAGAGCAGATGTGGGTCCGGGCACCTTCACATTGGCAAATTCCTTATAAATATTTAATCCTGCTTACGGCTGTGTTCCTCTTCAGCATTGTCAGTTTTGAGGCATACACCCCCATATATCTGGCAATTTTGTTTCCCCAGTCACATGCAGAGGTTATTTTCATGTTCCTGTCTTACCATCTACTGGTACTAAGGCCATATGGGCAAGGTGGGCACCCAAAAACTACCCACAGTATTCATCCCTTATTGAAGCTCTGTTTTACCCTGTCAGAGTTTACATAGCCCCAGTGAGGGAACTCTTCATACAGTTGTGTATTCCTCAAATATAGCAAGTCATTGGTTTACATTTCTTTACCAAAAATGAGCAATTTAACAGAACATTAAAAAGCCCCAAACCTTTAATGTGTATATGATAAACAAGACAATAATTGTAATTAGCGAACAGCAGCAGGAACAGTAAAGACAGCAACTGATTAGATGAGGTTTCAGCTACCTCATCTCATATTGATGAGGTTCATAACAATAAAGTTCCACTGTATTTTCTGAACTGCCTGGGAACAGAAAGAAAACAATTTCTCAAGGCCAAGGCAGAATCAGCTTTGACTATCTGTCTGCCTAAAGAGTGGTTTAACAAAAAACCTTATTTAAAAAAAGCCTGGAAAAAATGCCTATACTTACTTGTACTTCAAGTCCAAACTCATTGTTTGCTTGTTTCTATTGGCTGCCTGTATCAAAACAATGGAAAGCAGCAGTTGAACCTCACTGTGTACCCTTGATCAATAAGCTCAAAAAGAATTTTAAAGCAGTGAATAGTGTCAGTGTGTAAGTTTCAATCGACTGGAACTTGTCAAGGCCAAGAATGTGTAGCTTGGGATTCAACCCAGTAGGACTGCTAGAACGACAAGCTACTTTTCTGTGCTAAAACCCTTAACCATAAATTGCCCTAAACCTTAACTACCGCATTGCAGCCCCCAGTCCTGGGAGCCCACAGTTTTGTACAATGTGCCCAGGCACATTGGGTTTGGGGAAATTTGTCACCTCCAAAAGGGATCCACTGAGCCAATGCGTTGGGCAGGTGAGCAAGCCAGTATCCAGCACTGAGGTCTGATGACTACTTTGAATCTTGTTGTTCTTGAATCTGTGAACCTGCCTTGACTGAGAAGGAAGCAGGAAAAACTTTCTGAGGAGTCCTATTTCCAGTCTTTTGAGTCCTCACAGAAGGGGTCTGGCAGAGATCCTTTTTTTTATTATTATTATTTTCTAGTTTATTATTTTAAAGTCATTGTTTAAAACATGAAGACAATTCATCTGTTGGTTTGTTTGTTTGGCTTGTTTTCCCCTGCAATGACTTTTTTTTCACTCAGTTTATTCACTCAGGGTATGAGACAGCCCGATTTAATTACTCCTTGAATGTCCATTAATGCCTGCAAATATTCCAGGGCAGTAATAAATATAGATAGCAGTAGTAAAATATTACAGGACAGACATATATAAGAGTGGTAATGAAAGCTGTTGACTTCAGGAGGCAAAGTAGCTCTCTGGTCTCTGCTGCTATGAACTTAAATAAATTAAGCATTCAGTAGAAGTAACCTCTGCCTCCTCCTAGGCTTTGCTTTCTTCACTCAGGACTTCACATATGATCCTTGGATAAGTCCATGACTGCACAGTTAGGAGCTCCCATGGCACCCATCACTCATTGAATCTGCCCTCCAATGCTTCAAATGCAGATGTAAAGGAAGGGGACTCTGAGAAGTCACCCTTGGTTCTGAAACTGCTTATTGCATCTCTGTATCCTCTTTTAAACTGCAGAGGTTTTAAACCAAATTTAGTACTGAACCATTTTACCCTGGTCATAATGCTTCTGGGAGCAAAGACAAACTTAGCAGATGTGCCAGTGAGAGGCACACTTTTAGCTGAAGAATTCAAGGCCCTGCGTCATAACTATGTGTCTCATCCATACATATTCTGGAGAAACCAAATTTGTTATGTTTATAATAATATGCTTAAACATCTCTAAAGCCTGGATGCACAATAACAATCCATTCAGTTGTGAGCTTCTCCCCACCAGGTATCAGACATATTAAAAAAGCCTGAAAAAAATAGATTGAATCATAGAATCATTTAGGTTGGAATAGATCCTTCAGATCATCGAGTCCAACTGTTAACCCAACACTGCCCAGACCACTACGAAGCCGTGTCCCTCAGTGACACATCTGCGCATCTTTTAGATACCTCCATGGATGGTGACTCATCCACTTTCCTGGGCAGCCTGTTGGCCTAATGGCTTGACAACCCTCTGGGTGAAGAAATTTTTCCTAATATCCATTCTAAAATGGTATTGGGTTATTTCTTTGTCTCTCCAAAAGACCTTGCATACAGGTTAATCTTTCAGAGTTTACATCTCTTTAAATACTATTTTATTGTATAGTGTCAAAATGGATGTATGCGATCACAGATATGAGTTTCATTTTAAAAACTAAATGAAAGGTTGTACTGCAGTAGCCTGTAATTCTGAAAACAACACATGCCAGTAGTAGAAAGATAATAGCTTTTAGTGAGAAGAATTAAGCTAATCTGATTAAACTTAACTTTATTGGTTTGGGAAAATGACATAAATAGTATAATACTTCTCAGTAAAGTAATAGTGATTAACCAAACACTTTTTGTTGATGGTAGTTTAATCTCTAGTTCACAGAAGCAAGTCAAAAGAGCAGTAAATATTTTTTTTTTTTAAAGATCCCCATCTGAAAATGTATTTTAGAAAATACCTGGGAATATAATCATCTGAATTCTGGCAAATATTACACTAAGACTGATACTTTCAGTTTAGATAAATATTTGCCACTTCATAACACTTCTGGCTGACAGTGGTATTGCACTGTAACAATGATGGATGGTAACTATCTCTTTATCTATCCATTGGGAAATATAGACTTACCAAATTGTAGTCCTGGGACAGGGAAAGGAAGAAAAATGAAAACTCAACAACTTTCCCAAATGTCAAAATCCAAATTACAAATTGTAAAGCCAGGTTTTTTTACAACTCCATATTGGCATGGGACAAATGAAAAATGTATGAACAAATTGAAAACACATATAGTTTAAGAGTATCCGGTTTTGTAATGGATCTGATCAATCTGTCAGTCAAAATTCCCCCTTACAGAAAGCATGCTGAGCACAACAAGCTGTGGGACATGACATAGCAGTATGAGAGCTTCATGTTCATAGCATCACTGTAATGATAAAACTTGGAGTACAAAACTGAAACCAAATAAACTTTCCCCCAAGCCTTACCCAAAAACCTTTCAAGGCATTACAAGAGATAGTCAACATCAGAAAGTACAGAAGGCAAGACAATGCTGCTGACATGCGTATTGCTCAGAAGTAGATGAAATGGGAGCAAAAAGTTGGAAAAATTCTGAACTGCCTATAGTCACACTGATATGCTGAATTGTTTATATACAATAAAACAAAAACATTGGGTACTTTGCATGGCGAGCTGTAGTCCCAAAATTCTTGTATGCAAATTGGAAATGGTTTTAATTAGTACCTTTTTTTTTTCATTAAAGTTAGCAATTAAGCAAAGTGAGGGAATTTTAATATTTTCAGTGTAAACTTGTTAATCATAATGTATGATGATGAATCAAAGTTGCAGCAGTATGTATTAGAAAGATATAGAGAAACATGGAGTTTCAATACAATATGTAATGCCTAGAGTTTTTAATTTCTCCTAACAGAGCTCTATAACTTTGCACTGAGCTTAACTTTTATTGTATAAATTAATAATAGCTGTACAGAAACAAATAAGTTTGGCTTCATCTTTGAATCCACAGGTTCTTGGTAAGTATCACTACAAAGGGTACGTGAAGCTTTGGAGTTATGCACTACTCTAACTCCATTGAAAAAAATAGTTTATAGTTTCCTCTCTTAAAAGTATCTTTTGGTCTTATACTTGACTGTTCTTTTTCTAATTAATGTCAGGCAATATCCTTAAGTCCGCTGTTTTAATGTGTAAATTATTCTTCAAAGGTTTCTTTTCCACTTATGCAGGGTTTAAACAAAAATTCGTGTTATGCATAATGAACCTTTATAATCTGCTGTCAGCCTAATTGAAAAATGGTCATTTTTAGTGTTACATGTGCTTTAGGGGAAGTTGTTCTGAAGGATAACTCTTGAAAAGAATATGTTTTAGTCCTCTGTCATCTTCTGATTTATCGTGACAATTTAAGTCTTGGATTAATTGTATTGACTTAAAATTAGAAAAAATATTTCCACTATCTGCTGGAATCTGTCTGGATCCTTAGGGTTACCATTGTAAAAATAGCAGTAAGATTAGGAGGTCTCTATGCATGCAACAAACAGCATTTCATAAAAGTCAAATAATTTTGTTAACTTACCACCATCTGGGTCTAGCTTCCCGTTGCTGTTATTGGAAATTTTAGGTTCTGCTCAAAAATTCAGAAGACAAATCTGCTGCCACTAAAGAGGTGAGCAAGACGAAGAAACCAAATGCTTTTTGCTGAGCTTGAAATCCATGTTCCTAGAAATGCCAACAAAAGCCTTCTTTGAAAGGCAAAGAGCCAAGTAAGGGAAATATATTGCCTATTTTGACTCCTGAAAGTTGTGTAAGTTCATGAAGTAGTCAGTGGAGAAAATTGGGTAAATTAGTAAAAGCAGCTCTTAAATTTGAAGCCTGAACTTGAGCAGTGTGGATATGACCTCTGTGTTGGACAGGCAACAAACAGTACTGTTGCATGCTGGGAAGAGCCAAGCATGCGTGGCATAAGGTATATGCGCAAGTCGAGGAAGCACAGGTACATCACTATGTATATTCAGGTAGCCCTGTGGTAACCCAGAACAGAAGGACTTCTACCACAGAACTAACACAAAATCCTCCACCTGCAGCCCAGAACAAACAATTTACTAGAGCACTAAATCAGTGTTACCGTATCACAACTAACAAGTGTCATCTTTAGCAAAGCTGTAACAGCTCTCCAAAGTCTTCAGCCATAGTACATGACTCCATTTGGAGATACACACAGAAACTAAGTCTTGCCTACCTTATTCAGATTCAACCAGCATTTTAAACGGAAAAACCAGTTTATATTTATATATAACATATATATACTTAGGTTTGGACTTAAAGATTAATTTAACTCCACCATCTAAAACCAGAAAGTCTAAATATACTCCCCTAGAGACTTAATAGAGGTGTAAAATAAAGAGAAAGAAAAAGAGAAAGAAACTCCAGATGTTGGCGTAAACATACTAGAAAAGTGTTTCTTAACATGTCTATGTATAATCACTTGTCTCAAAGAATTGGTTCAGGATAAAACTATTTTTTACTTTTTGTATAAAAGAAAGCAAGACTAATGGCTTTACTCTTTCCCATTACAGCTTTAACTACACCATGTGTGTGTCTTGAGTTCCTTTTTTTCTGTTTTTATGTTCGCTTGTATCTGCTAAATACTTTGATGCATGCATTCTGTACCATTAAAATCATTGTGAATCTGTTTGCAGACACGTGCTGGCTGGTTGTACTAAGTTCTCCCTTTTTACTTCAGGTTTTTTACTTTGTAAGCTATTTAAAGTAGAATGATGAGCTATTCTGAATTGAAACATCCTCTCTGAATTGGCTATTAAGTACAAACATGATGCAAATAACACCACCATAATATTAATCATGTCATTACCATTAAGAAAGGACCAAACAAAACAGTGTGTAATGTTTTTTCTTTGTAGCAAAGTTAATTTAGAAGGAAGAAGGGATATTGTTCAAACAAAAAGACCCCACAAAGAGAGATTTTTTCAGCTGTGCTGAGGACTTTTATGTGAATACATTTGTTTCTGTTGTTAAGACTCAAAAGTCTGTCTTTAGACAGATTGTGTAAGAACAGCTACAACCATGGTAAAAGACCAATGATCCAAATACTAGTTAATTTTTCAGTCAAATTTTACCTGCACAATATGTAGATAACATAATATGATAACTGTAGTTTTCCCCTAAAGCATACTAAACCAAAAAACCTAGCAAGAACAATCTTTCACAAAAATATGTCACAACTTATTCTTTGTGCAAAATTTTCTTTGTTTTATTAGAAGATCATTTAAGAGGCATAAACTGATACTGTGAGCCCCAGATCTGAAATTGAGGCAGCTGATAAGACCCCCTGTGAGGACTGTAAATGACTTCCCGATAGCTTTGCATAATAGCTCTGTTACCAGTGGGTAGCTAGAATAAAACTTTCTGTTACTTTTGCATTGTTCAGTAACAAAACATGAAATAAATTTGCTTGATACTGTATTCTTCAGTTTTCTATGGTCACCCACTGTGTTTGCCCAAAGTGTTCATCCTATAGAAACTGGCTCTGTAATGTAGCACTGTTGGCTAGTGCAGTAGCTTTAATATCAAAGACAGAAACAAATGAGATGGCAAGAAAATTTCAGAGAAAAGGAAGTGTTTCTCTGGCACATACTTGAGGAAAATGACTAGAACATGAGGACAAATTGAAGTGGAAAAGAATGTGAAATTATTACTTTTTGATAGGAGATGTACAAACAATGCTAATCAACAACTCAAGTCACTAATGTCTGGAATACAGGTGGCTACTTGATGTTGCCTCATTGCTAATAACCTCTTTGTGACTCTTTTTGTGGCCCAGTTTGTTGCCCAGCCTGTACACTGCAGGGTCTGACAATAGGTGTTTCACTGAGAAAATTCAGAAGAAATGAAGGAACTGGGGGGAGAGGGAAAGAGGAAGGGAAGGAAAGAAGAGAGATGAAGAGAGAATTGCTCCTTATGCTGCAAATAAAAACCAAAATCTACTGACCAAAATTTTCATGAACATATATTAATTTAAGTTTCTTCATTTTCCAGTTTACTGTCAAAAAAATGCCTTGAATTAACCTGGTTTAACCTGATGTTAATAAAGAGCATAATGCAATCTGTAATGCTGCCATTATACATATTGCGACTTTTCTGTTTCTATTATATTGTTTGTAAAATATTTTCAAAGTCTGTTTTTAAAAAATTATTCCACTGTAATAAAAAAAACCCAAAAACCCACAAATTATCATTCTTGACAAAGAATTGTAATTAATAGCAAGCCTATGGTCTTCTAAAATTGTTTTCTTATACACAGAGTTTCAAAACGGATTAGTTAAAAACTAATACCCTGAATGAATCCAAGGGTTGTTTTTTTTCATGAATTTAACTGCGTAGAAAGAAAAAAACATATCCGAAGCGTAATGAAAATACAAAGTTTTTTCATGGTTTTATAAATACTCGTTAACATATATCAAAAAAAACATATGATTTGTCCTGGGGAGGAAAAGAATGGGATGATTTCATGAAGGCCCATGTAAGCATAGCTGGTTTAATGAAGGATCATATACCTAGTCAAAGCAGAAATAAGTCAGAAGTAATTTAAGGTCAAGTTTTTGGTTTTTTTTTTTTGTTTGTTTGCTTGTTTTTTCCTTAGGATTTATTTATGTTCCTGAATCTTCTTAATCAGTCTCAACCATAAAATCTCATTAAATATGGTATAACACAAAAGGAATTTTAACAATCTTGGTTTTGTCATGCATTGGGCATTTTGTTTGGGGTTTGGGATTTTTTGAGGGTGTGGTTTTTTTTTCTTTCCAGGATAGTCTCTCCTAATTACAGTTTCTAGTATATTTCCTCAGCCACCTGTTTAGCTTTTCTGTCTCTCACATATATTCTAGATGCAAAGAGCCAATTTATTGCTGCTGTGTGGGTAGTAATCAGGTTTATTATGACAGCACCTCCTCTGTGGTAATAAAGTACACACTAAGTAATGGACAACCGATGTGTCACACAGTTTGCTATCAAAGTACACAGAAGGAAGACAGTGTTAGGCAAGAGATGCTACCTTTTTGTGAGCGCTTTCTAAACTTTTGGTGAAGGAAGAAAAGTTTAATTAGAGTGTGTCACAGAAAAGGAAGAAAAGAGTGGCAGTAATAGAGACACAGATGTCGCAGGGAAGGAGATGGAAAGGACAGGAAAGAGATGAGTATAATCATAAGGAAGAGAGTATGAAGGGAGAAGAGAATAAGAATTAGAAGCCAGCCCAAGGCAAAAAAGTACAGTTAAAGCTGATGAAGTTTCCCTAAAGTGCTAGCATCATTCTGCCTTTGGGTGAGGTCTTTATTCAGCTTTTCCTTATCATAAACTGCACTGCCTGGTCTACAAAACTGTGGAAGGACTGAGGACTGTATAGCAGGGTATAGCCATCTAAATCACAGCAGCATTGGCCACGCATGCTATTATTAGCATAACAACTGTGTGTTGGCCTAATTTTGTATAATCTGCTTTTCAAGCATTAACACTGATTATTTATAATAATTTTTGAAAATTAAGTTTTTTAAAGACTTTGTGCTCTAATATCCTTCTATATTCCTAGAAATCCCTTGGTATCTTGTAACATGTATCTGATTTTCTTCAACCTATTGCCTTCAACACAAGAAGTGCCTGTATAACTTCTAGTAGGTTAATTTTAGCAGTACTTTATCAGCACACTTTTCCCATTTCATAAATTCAAAAGAATAATTGTGTCTCCTCATCTCATGTTCAAAAAAGTTATAAAGAGAGGAACTTAGAAAAAAACCCACAACAAAGATAAAATGGTAGAAAAAGAAGGAAAAACATCAAAATGGTGAAATGGAGGCATGAATTAGCATAATAAAAGGCTTTCTTATATTTGATATGACATTTATTGGCTTCCAAGCACTGGGGACATAGTTATTACATATCTTCTATCATCCATGTTTATATATTTCTAGTCTGATATTTCTAAGTAATCATAATTTTTTTGTGGGTCAAGTTTCAGTACATTTTTACACTAGAGAGCTAGAAAGAGAAGCAAGGAAGTAATGATGAAAGCAAAACTGCATGACAACTCTTTTTCTCTTTATGGTCTTGTTGATATGTATTACAGAAGAAGTTCTAAGAAACTTGACACTTTAAGGGATGCTGACAGTGGAAACAGGTGTTGCTCCTCTCTTGATACCAAACATCTTCACAAAATATAATTAAAATATTAATAAATATCTTGTCCTAGTATTTTCCAGCATAGACATCATGTATAATGGAAAGATGAAGCATCAAGAGCATGGGTGATGTTGAAAATAAATTTGCAGATTACTTCTATTTCATAATACCAACAAAATCAGACCACAACAATTTTCAGTAATTTGATAGGTATTACAGCAGCAGTACGCATGTTGCTGAAGGCTGGGCTGTGGTGCTGCTTTCATTATAAAGCACACTTTTCAATCATTTAATAACTCAGACATCATAAAACTTTAAGATGCAGTTTCATGCTTTTTTTTTTTCACATGATGAGTTCAGAAATACTCAAAGTTAATAAAGCTAGGCAAGTTTCTGCTCTTTTGCAACTCAGGAATAGATTTCAAAATAAATGAATTTTGAAAAGTGTTTTATGTTCATTTTTCTTGTTGGTTTTGCTCAAATCTTTCTTCTACCTTCTACTACATCACACTGGCTAAGGACTTCTGTGGTCATTGCAGTATACATGCCAACCCCCTTAAACGGAAAGCAGAATTTAAGATGAGAAGTTTTTCATATGAACATAAAGAGAGTCTAAGTAGTATTCTATACTGCAATAAACCAAATCAAAGAGGGAGAATAAAAAATCTTTAATCATATAGCAAATGATCACCCTACATTAATAAAGCAACGGGCGTTAGCAGATTATCATCTTCATATGCCAATTAAAAATACAGATGTGCAGAACTCTAACAAAAAATAATTTGTAAGAGGTCTGAAGCACTGTTTGATCTTCATTACTCATATGGAGATCAGCTTGGTTGTGAAATAACTGTATTAATTTTCCTAATAACATGACATGTAAGAGGTGGCAGTTTTGCATGTCTGTAGAAGAAATGGACTCTTCATTGCACTCTGCAGTGAAGCTTTGCTTGCAAGTTTTACCACACTTGTGTGTTAATTTATGCGTTACCTTCTTACTAGTTTTGATAATCTGATACTTAATTTATTCTTTAATAGGCACACCTGCATCTTCACTTAGCACATTTCTTCATTATGTCCAGTTAGAAATAAGAGAAATCTAGAATTTATTTTCCCAGCAGTGCTAAGGATTTATGCATAATCCTGAAAAAGGATCTTTGTTTCAGCTCACCCACTTGTGTAGGAAGTGTAATAAATATTGCATGTAGGCAATTCAGGAGAACTGAATTAAAAAAAAAAAATAAAATAAATTTTGTTTTCATTTCCAACTTGAAAAAGCATTTTGAATTGTCTGTATTCTCTTTTTCTTCCCATGAACTTTCAACTGCTGCTGATTTACTCAAGAGTAGCAACCAACATGCACATATATCACTCCTATCATAATTTCACCTTTTATCTTGATTTGTAAAATTGGCAATTTGACAATTGCGCAGACTAGGTAGCTTTTTATCTCCTTCTAGATTATATTTATCTCACATTAGCCAATCAAGATTGTGAACTGGGAATATTGCAATAAAATGCAATGCAATTTTCTTATAGCATATAAAATATGAATTTAAGCAGTCTTAATTGCACATGTGGTAGTAATGACTGCAATTTTATTTTAATGTTCTGTGCAGTAAAAAATGTTTTGTGAAGTACTCAGTGACTTATGAATATTATGGAACATATTCTAGAGTTTTGTGTTTATCTCCAGAAGAGAGAGAAATACAAATGGATAAACTTATTCTGAACAGACAATAATCCAAAATCATGTCTGTTCAGTGACAACCACACTGTCTAGCCTAGGCTAGCAATAAGTAGATATATAGGTGAGGAGACACCTTCTAATTTATGGATTCTTTTGAAATTACCCTTTCAAGGGATGTATTACTAAGACATGTCTAGCACTTTATTTATTTCCTAATATTGGTTTAGAAAATATATTCTGCAAATTGTAATGGTATAGAAGCATCCTGAGACTCTTAACTCATAAACAAAGTTCTTTATAAACAGGTTAGAGGAAACACTCACCATCCCTGGAGTGAAGGATGGACTTTGATTGACACAGCTGATCTACCATGCACTGCCATTTTAAAAGATCCTGTAGTCTGAAAGAGAGGAGGGAAAACCTCTGGAGAAAGCTCTTCTCCAAATCACAACCACAACTCAAGGATCTGACAATGACAGTGTACCTTCAGGAGTAGACTCATTTCAAAGCCAGAGGAAAAAATATACATCTAACAGTTCTAAATTCAGAGACATATTTTGGCTTACCATATAGATTAAAAGTGTAATTTATTAGTGTTAATACATGCAAAAGACAAAAGAACTGCAAAGGTATTTTGAAGCAGAAAGAAAATAAACTAAAAGGGAAGAATAAACAGACAGATCAGAGGGAGACTGTGAGTGAAAGCATAGTAGTATTAGCAGAAAATATGCTTCCCTCTTCTGTTCAGTATTATGATGGCATAACTGTTTTAACTTGATTATTCACCATTTGTTAAGTAGTACTGTATATTGCAATGTGGCTATGTGTGCATTAGAAAGCAGTGAAAATATGTAAACCAAAGCAGTCAGCACAGAGGACCCCACACCACACACAGCTGCAAGATTCATGCAGATGGTCCCGGAAGACCAGTGCTGAGAACATCTGTGGACCAGTAAGGGCACTCCAAGACACCATTTTGCAGTTCAGCTTCATATGATCTGCAATTGTCACAGCTGGCACACCTTGGGTCTGGCAGAAGCTGAAGGGGATAAAATGCTTTTCCTTAGGAAGCTGTACTGAGCATGTACCCCTGGAGGAACTTTGGGCTTGCAGAAAGACATTTTGCAGCCATCATGCAACTGCTAGAAAACTTTTGGAGAGAACAGGAGACTTTCCTAATTCAAGAAAAATATCTTCAAACAAGCCTGTGCAATCCTACAGTATTAAACAGAAGGATGCAGGTGCCAAAGAGGGCTTCCCAAGAGGTCTCGGAGTGAATGCAAAAGACTGAGTTCTATGTGAGATCTATTTATGTGACTGTGAGATGTTATTGTATGTCTTCAAATGGACTCCGTATGGACTATGAAATCATAAGTATATTTGCTACATGAAGAAGAACAAGTGAAGAAAACTGATGCCATATACAAGCAGAATAAAGCAATTACCTGAATAAATGAATAAAGGGGCAAAGACTACAAGGATACTAATGAATAAGAGGCAACTTTTGTGTAGATTTAAGGCAAGAGAACTATAACCAAAAAGTAAAAACAAGGCAAGCCTGTTTAAAAAGTCTCTGTTTCCCTGAGAAAATATAAAAAATCCAAATCGAATTTGTTAGATAGAAGAAAAGTTATCCAGATGATTTATAGAAACTGACATAATAGAATTGTGTTTACTTATGTAAAAGTGAGCTGCACTACTCAAACAAGACTATATTGTAGTTTCTATAAAACAAATTTACAGTACCATAGGAAAATAACCCAGAGAGATCCTTTTATGTCTTTTCTTTTTTTCTTATTCAGCGTCTGAAGCAACAGATAAAAACTTGAACTTTTCTTTGAAGGCCTTTAATTGCAGAATCTGAGACCATGTTTCAAAGAAGTATCATGGAAAATAGAGTTAGTATCATAATCTGCTAGGCATTATGGTCATAATGCAATTCCTAAAGAATTCTTGTGCTTAGCTTTATTTATTTTATAAAGTTTGCTTTTCAACAAGAGTCAACTGACATTTAAAAAATAACAGCTTATGTATTAGCTTACTCTCATGATTTGCAGTTAAGCTGGAAATGAATTCTTGAAAACATGTAAAAAACTTGCAATTAATGTGAAGTTTCTTTCAGCTCTTTTGTTGTCACTAGATGCAATTATCATAGGATGAGTTGGTAATGCATCCTTGCACTGATGTGCAGTTTCTTAGGATATTTCAGTTTGCTTGATTGGTTTTAATATTTATTAAAGATAGGGAAGTGAAAATATTTTAGTTATAGTGCCTCATTAGCATGATACATTTATTATGTGTAATTTATACATTTGTTACATTATCCAGAAGATATTCCTATGTTTGTAACGTATTAGCCAGTAGATGGAAACAGCAAACACCTTGTTGCTTTGTCACTGTGAACAGGCTATTTGACTTTTTTTGGTATGTGATTTTATCACCAGTTCTCTATTTGGTTGTCATGGCTTAAACCCAGCTGGTAACTAAGCACCACAGAGCCACTCAGTCACCCCTCCCCACCCCACTTCAGGAAGGATGGGAAGGGGAATCAAAAGAATGTAAAACCCACAGGTTGAAATAAGAACAATTAAACAACTAAAAGTACAATATAGTGATAACAGAAAGATACCAATTAATAACAATAATGATAATAATAGGAAACAACAACAACAACAAAAGAAAAGAAAGTTCAGAAATCCCAAGTGCTGCACAATACAATTGCTCACCACTCCCCCAGTTTATGTAGTGGGCATGACATACTGTGGTATGGCATACCCCTTTGGCTAGTTTGGGTCAGGTGTCCTGTCTGTGCTTCCTCCCAGCTTCTCGTGCACCTCTTCACTGGTAGAGCATGGGACTGAAAAGTCCTTGATTAGAGTAAGCATTACTTAGCAACTAAAAACATCAGTGTGTTATCAGCATTGTTCTCAGACTAAAGCTGAAATGCAGCATTGCATCAGCTGCTCGGAAGAAAAATAACTGTTACAGCTGAAACAAGGACATTCATATGTGTGGATCTTTTTTCAGTTAAAGGCAGAAAACTCACAAGAACAAACAATTATACATATTAGCTTATTTAAATAAAACCAGATTATTTTAAAAAATATAAAATCCTACATTATAAAAAGACAGAGATTGTCAGCTGTCTTCTTTTTTTGGGGGTGACGTCTTACTAGAAAGATATTATTTTTAAAACTGTACGATAAGGTGTATTGTAGAGACACAATTAATCCAGCCTTGTAACTGATGTGGACAGTTTCTGTATCTTTCTTTTGTTGTTCCTGTTATCTAAGATTTCAAAGTAATTGTAAAGAGAGGCTGTGAAAATTCTTTCTAGCTATGGCCTCCATCTGCCTGCAGTATCTATGATGAAATTGCCAAATCAGAGTATACTTCTTGTATGTTTACTTCATGACAATGCATAAGAGATAGGCTTTAAAGCTTTGTAACTTACACGGTAATTTTAATTAATGTTGCTGTAAGTTAAGATAGTCATGTGGCATTAATAATGAGATTATAATTATTATTCCTTTTTTTAAATATCACTGTCATGCTGACAGCATCTATCTCTTGCCAAATACACATGGCAAGCATTTGCATCCTGTCCCAAAAGACAAGTTGTCAGCAGTTGAGTTCCTACCAACTTTACTCAAGTTTAACAGTATATTTACTTATATTTACAGCATTGTCAATGGATGTCTCATGGCAAGGATGGAGATGATAATGAAAACCCGCAGTAGGTGAGAAGCCTGCTTGGCAAATGAAAAATTGAAGATTCATGGACTCATGCTTTTCCTGATATTGTTTTTCCTCTGCTTTGGGAGTGGGCAGTTTCCCTGTCACTCAAAATGACCTGTTCTCTGCCCCTTTCCTCCGATCTTTCTCTAATGCCCACAATGTCCCAATGGCTATGCAAGCAGCCCAGGACCCCCACACAGCAGCAGGCATTGCCCGTTGTCACCTCCACTAGGTGACAGGAATTGGGAAACAGCAGCCAGTATGGCAGGAAGGTGAGGACAGCCCCTCAGCCTGGCTGCAGCACCTAAAACTCTCACCAACTGGGTTTTTTGCCCAGAGCTGATAGTTCTCTCAAGAAGTTATCAGCGATGAAAGTATATGAAGATGACCATGAGCTGACAGCAGTGTGGGGCAGCCTGTGGGACATCTACCCTTGCAGTGCTTGGGGATACAGTGGCTTTCTTACCAGCACTTGCATTGTTGCAGTCTGGGGAGAAGCAGGGATACATGCCAGGCTGGAGAGAACATTTATTCCTTGAAAGCAGAATAAATAGAGCAACTTGTCCTTCCCAGAGAAGGGAAGGGGGCCTATGACCCATACCTGCCGTGGGGCTGTGCGTGTGTGGAGGGAATGCACAACTTTGAGCATGTCCGTAGGATTAAAGCCAGAGGAGAGTCATCTGGAACAGTACTTAGAAAATTGTGTTTACTAACATTTTGTAAGAGTCCTGTGGTGTGGTTTATCTGTTTCATTGCAGATATTCATCTTGAAAATATTGTTCACTGATTACTTGTTAATTATGTGCTATTCATAAATCAAGAAATCAAGTTTTGATGTTAAATGGATTTAAAGCAAGTAAACAGAATAGTTTTCCCCTGAGATTCATGGCATCTTTGTGAATAACTTGTTATTTCTGTGACTCCATTCCTTTTCTTCTTCACAAAATCTTGATTGCTTTATCGAAGTTGTACTAAAAGTCTTTCTGGCTTTCCCTCTTTAAAAAAATATGAGTCAAAGGTGCCATCAAAGGTGCCTTTTGTGAAGCTTGCAAATACAAGTCCCTTCTTGAGAAACACATACACAGATATACAAGTGGATCTCCATTTCCACATCTTCTAGAGGCAGCTAAGATATCCTAAGAATAGAGAAGCTGGATGTCCTGCCAGACATCCTGTTCCTCCAGATGTTGTCTTCCTACTTTCAAATCACAGCCCTTGAGCTGACAGAAATGAGAGAAACACTGAGAAAGTATATGAGCAGAAATTTGGTAATTAATTTTAGCAATTCTTGAGTAGCACACTCTTGCATGACCTGGTCACATAATCACAGACATATCTCCTTATCAGCGACCTTCTTAAATAGAATTAAAAGTAATTAATTTCTTCTTGTGGTGAGACCAGTACATGGCCACATCGGCAACTTTATATACAATGATAAAAAGTCCGCAGGCAAAATTTGCTATGAAGTCCTGAAAAAACAAAAAAAATTAAAAAGTTCACACTTGCTCCAAATACACACCTAACATCTAAAAAGAAATTCTCCTTAACTTCAGCCATATGAAAATTTCTGTCTAGACATCTTTCTTGTTGTACTCTTAGGCTAATGTTGCTTCTGAGGCAGTCATTTTCACTTAAAGCACAGTAAAATACTGTTATCATCTGTATGCATAGACCACAGTTCTCAGATCCTCAGACCCTGACAAAAACATTTCCTTGCTAAAAGAAGACCCTGGATTATTATTCAGAGAGGTTCATGTCTTTGAAGAATTTCAGCTGCCAGACCATGGCAGTTCCAGGAAATCATGCATAGCTTTAAATATTGAGTTATTTCTTTTATTTATCCATTTTTATTATGAATCATATGTGTTGAAATTCCGGAGGGGAAAAAAATGTAGGAAATTTCAACCCCATTAACTGTTGTCCTCCACAAAGTTAAAAATATCTGAGGTGGGGTTTTAGTGGCAAACTTTGCCAACACTGCTATATCAGTTAAGAAAAACCTGCATAATATACGCACATAGCACATAATCCTGTGCTTTTCCTGGGATAATTTCTCTGGATTTCTGGAAGTGGCCTACATTAGCAAAAACATAGCTGTGCTAATGTGATCTTCAACTGATAATATTACATGACATTTTATCTCCAATGATGTATTAACTGGAGACTGTAACCTGAGCATAATGAACAAGGGGTATAACAACACCGCCATGTCATAATCTTTAAAGCAGAGTCATTTCTCTGCAAGGGTTGAATAGTTCATGAAATTCATCTCTGTGCAATGGTTAGACATGCATTTCATTTACCTTTCTCTCAAATTTGCCTTTGTTCACTGATTGTTTGGTTTTTAATACTAAGCACAGTTATTTAATTCACTCAAATATTTCCATTGGATTCTCCTTCCTAGTAACGCTATGGACAATTACACTTTCTAGGAAGGCCTCAATATTAGAACAATGTTATCACTAGAACACAAAACAGTCTAAGAGGCTCATCAATTGAAATGAGTTTAGAAAGGTTTTACATGCAGTGTAGTTCTTCAATTTTCATGTCAAAGAATTTTGTCGGTGTCTAGGATCTGAAATATTCCAAACACCTCACCACGAGCAAATAACTACCTATGACTAGTAATAGTATAATTCTTGGTATCCAGATGCACTTCTTGAAGGAAAGTGATTCATTACGAAATACTTCAGTACTTTTTAGCTTCACTCTAAGGGTCTACTCCTGCTTAGGCCACCTTAGAAAAAAATATTTCCTAATAACAGTGAAATAAGGGATGTCTGATCCTTTGTAGTTTCTAGAGGTTTTAAATGTTAGTTTAACAGTTTTGAATACATTGGGCTTCCCTTTTCTGTTTTGCATTTGTCAGGCCATTCTGGCTTGATAGAGTAATAGATGATAATAAGATATCATAACAATATATGTCCTGGGATTTTACGTTTGTTTGATTTTTTTTAATGTTGACTTAACGGAAACTTCTTATGTTCTTACTTATGAAACTACAGCACTTACCATTATACATTATTTTTAAAGTGTGAGCTTTACAATAGGAGGCTTTTAGAAACCAGTGCTGACGTATCATAGATTACAACACAGACAGACTGCTGCAAGGTATGCACTACTGTGTCTGTCAAATATATGAGAAAGGAAACAATGGCAATCAGATAGGTTGAAGCATGTCTAGGTGACAGATAAGGAAGTTTTGCTCTGGATTTTCCATGGTATGGTTTTTCTTCTAGAGGCTGTGATCTAGCCTGGAGAATTGACATGTCATTGTAATTACAACCTATGAGAAACAGTTTCCAGCTTGCAATATAGCTTGCTTTGTGTTTGTTATTTTGTATCTTTAATTTTCAGGGGTTGTGTGTTTCCAGTCACTGATACACTTAGCATAAATTACATAGGTGGAAGACAGACACACTGTCAGTGCTCCGTGAAGAGTAATTTGCCTGGTATGGGCTCACAATGTGTTATTTTACAATGCTATAATTAATCAAGTGCCTTTTGGAAAGTAAGTGTCAGCTGCAGAGCAAAAGACTTCTGTCACATCATGACATGCTAGTCTTCATTAGCTGTATAACAACCTTCAAAATTGCAGGGGCAGACTGGCATTACTTAAACAGCATAGGTTCTATCCCTGTGTGCACCTACTCAGCTGAGAAGACCTATCAACTTTTAGAAATAAGTACTTTGCAGTATTAGCAAAAGATTCATAATCTGGTCCAGTAACTCTAAGGCTTTTGTTCTGAAATGCATGGTTGCTCATAAAATGCAAATTTTGCTTCTCTTGTTTCAGAATAATTAAGTGCTTATTAGTACAGAAAAGTAAATTCCTGGCAGATGCAATTATGAGAAATATACCTTTTATTTACAAGAAAAAATGCTTTCATGTATCACCCAGAATTTAAATTACTTCACAGTGTATAATAATATTTACGAAAGTCTTAATTCAGATCAGTACACAACAGATTATATTTGGCCTGGTGTACATTCCTCCACAGCAAACCAGTGAGGAGTATTGACAATAGATACTTAGCTTGAAAATCATTCAATGCCAGATCATTAATTCCCCTGAAATGAAGGAAACAAAATCGTAAGTACAAACAGATTCTGCATTTGCAGTAGCCAACGCATCTAAAAGAGATGAACAGAAGGAAAAAAAAATAGAAAAATTACTGTCACTGCATCCTTCTCTAATTGGGCAAACAGAAGTGGCAATCAAATGACAACTTGAAAGGTCACAGTTTAATCTTTGCTCTCTCTTTGATTTTGGATGCTTTCATTTTGTCCTGCACCAATGAAAGCACCTTGAGGGGATCCAATAGCCACATTAAGGGCTTTTTATGAGAAGAAGTGTTCAAGATTCTGAAAAAATGGTATTCTGAGGAATATTGCATTTGATCTCAAGAAGAGAGATGCAGGAAATCAGAAGATATTTTTAAAAACTTTTATCAACAATTTTATCTGGTTACCAGATAATCACTAGTTTCTTTCTTGTTTTTCAAGTACATTCTGAAGGACAAAGGAAAAAAACAAAAACACAAAACAAACAAACAAACAAAAAAAGGGAGCAGTATACTGTGCGAAGAAGACGATAAGAGAATTAAATCACAGTGAAGAAAATGTGTCTATTATTTCTGTTTTTTATTTCTCCTACATATATCCATGATAGCTCTTATTTTAATGAGCTTCATATTGTCTGTTGGATCATATATACAAAGTCAGCAAGAAGATTTTTCCGGTACAGTATAGGGGTCACTTTCTAGAAGTATGAAGAATGGTACACAGCTCATCTGTGGGGTAGGATCACCGAATGATCAGGACAAAAGGAGGTCTCCAGTACTTTGCTCAAGGCAAAATGGGCTATAACTTAGAACTTGCTTTCCACACCTTCTTCAGTTTCACACTAGTGCTTCATGGATGAATGTGTGCGAGAGTGCCTTAGAACTTCCCTCACTGTCTTTGGGTTTGTGATGTTTCAGCTAAATGGCACCAGGACAACTGTGGAAGCTCTGGCTGCATTGAAGATGACTGGACATTTTTTAATAGGATTTTCTCATAAATATTTTAGTGAAACAATTCAACTTGCCAATTCTAACAACAACAGAAAGATTTACACAAATAAGCTGAGATCATAATGTAATTCATAAATACTGTACAAAACCATTTTCTGAAGTACCACTTCCTGCAAATAGAAAAGTCCCAGGTCTATCCTGAAAATCTAAAAAAACAGACGGAGACCAAAAGGAACCCAAATGTAATTCCTTTTTTATATACTTTTATGGCAGTTGTCTAGATCACAGTTTTTAATGCCTGCATTGGCAATCCTGCACTTTTATGAACTCTCAACACGAGCAGTTGGTAAAGAAGTAAAGGAAGAATTGTGTGAAAGAAAAAATGGGGTTGAGGGAAGAGACAACATTAGTATTCCTAAAGCATCACAGTCATCCAGCCAACAGACAGCCCTCCAGAGATCATGACCTTGGTATATTTATTTTCTGCAAGTTTCTATGTTGCAAATTGAGCTAGAACATAATTAAGTACTAGGGCAAGACAGGTTAGCAAAAAGTGCATAGGCCATGACTAATAGACAATATCTAGAACAATTTCAACCACTCTTCCTCTTCCCATTTCCAAGAAGAGAATGTGTTGGAATTTCTGTGTTCACTTTACAGTCTGGAGAGCATATGAGTACACATTAATGGACACTTTTGTCTCTTGTCTTTCTTGCAATATTGAACATTTTTCTGAGAGGGTTTTCTTTTGTACCAGACAGCAACAATGGTGTGTAACTTACTTATACAGGGTAAAGTGTGTACAGGTGTCCCTGCCCATGGCAGCGGGGTTGGCACTAGATGATCTTAAGGTCCTTTCCAACCCTAACTATTCTATGATCTATAAAGGAACTGATGCAGACATTTTCATAACATAACTTCTGTACTCTGTTTTACTAACTGTTTGCTTGTTTCTCTTTTGCTCTGTTTCTGAGGGTGTTTTTTTTTTTTTTTGTTTTGTTTTGGTTTTTTTTTTTCCTGGTCAAGGCTTCCTTCGAGTAACACTCCATTTAGTGGCCTCTTGCTGTGAAAATAAGGGCACTTTTGTTCAGGTCAGCAGACCTCATCCTAAGATATTGTTACATTACTTGCCTTCTAAAAATGAATATCTCTTCAGGGACTTACTTGGCTAAACTCTGATGTGTTCTTGGGAACCTAAAGACTGATCACCTCCTGTTATCCGAGAAATAGTGTACTTAAAACTCTGCTCGTTTTCAGGCATAGCCAACTTTTACAAGCTTCTTTTCTCATGTAAAAGAAAGGCTAGGCCATTTTCCAGGTCAAGTGCTCTTTTTCCTCAGCTGTGCAGTGAGGCACATGACTTCTGAAATCAAGAATATGAAATGGGACAGGTTTGTTCTGCTCGAATCTTTTGGGAACCAATGCAGTAAGGCGTTTTGTAACTATTTACCAGTATGCCTGCAAAGTATTTGGGATGAATTCCTTGTTAATTTGGAGGTTTGGTGTATCTTGGCATCAACCAGGAAGTAGTTGCTCTGGTGGATGATTTTCACCTGTAAGCTCATAGGCAAGGTAGATACAATTTTAGCAATTCAGTTGTCTGGACTTGCAGAAGGATAAACACTTAGATTGTTGGTGCTAGTGAAATTACTGGGTTAATGTTAAGAAGACATTGGCAAAAAGATGATGTTTAACTGCTGTGAGAGTGTACGCATGGTAGAGAATTTATTTTCTTAAAGAAACATTGATTTCTGAAATCTTAATCTTACAAGCACAACACTCTGTGTCCTTGTATTAGATTGGGCAGTTTAGTGATCTGATCATTACAAATCCCTGATGTTTAATATCTAGCACTTCACAGTGTACTTGTAAAAGGATGGGGGGGATATCAGAAATCCTGTGTTGAAATTCCAGATGTATGTACAGAGGTCATTATAGTGGGGATTGAAGTTTTCCACAAGCAAATAATGGCAACTAACAGTGATGAAAGGAACTCCATTAATTCAAATATAATAGCTATTTAGAGAAACTGGATAGATGGATGCTCTGAAGTGTTAACTAATTTACAAAAGAACGGGTATTAAATGAATTAAAGCAAATGAATTGCTCTTTACTCTGGAAAAGTAAATTGCTAGTACGTGCAGGTTATATGCATGTGCTTGCAAATACTGGGCTTGATGACTCTCAGTTTCTCTAAAATACAATAATAAAGTCCTGTTTCTGCTGGTAATCACCAGTTAGGGTGAAATCTTTGTTTACCGATCTTGAGATAGTCTTCCAGGCCTTCTGCATTATGAGTATGTAACAGGAAATTTTGAGCTCAGGGTCACCCAAGCCGAGGGGCAGCCCAGCAAGATGAGTTTATAACTGGGTTTTGGGGTTTGTGGGTTTTGTGGATTTTTTTTTTTTCTGTTATCAATTTATAGTCTTACAAGCACTGGATTTGAGAAATAAATGTTCACCTTTGAGAGAACCCAGCCTTCCTTGTTTTGCTGTATTGTTTCTGTTAGTATTTTGCATACGTTTATTTTGTTTAAAGTGTGTAAGAGAAGAATGTTTCAGGGATATCTTTTATCTGTGGTTTCTGCACATCACCTGTGGTTTACCTGGCTCATTTGTTGCCCAGCATTTTAACGCTACTTGAGTAAAGTCCATAGCGTAAAAATTAGGATTCCCGCTAGCCACCAATTTTTAAAAGGTCTATGTTGGTATTGCTGCAGTCATGTTATGGATATTAACAGTGCTCAGAAACTAAGTAGCAGGTATTGCTTTCTCACACCCATACTCTAACAGCCATTAGTCCTTCACTACAGAAACAGTGAATTTCCATAGCTATTTGCCTTTGAAAGGTATGGTCATGAGATAAATATGTACATAACTATTGTTCGGTGAAGCAGAAATTTGTGTATGTATACATACGAAAACACACAGTGTTTCGTTTCCCTACAACACGGTGGCATACACAATGTTGAAAGCTGCTACAGCTCATGAAAAAATCCAGAGGATACCAATTATATTTCTGTCAGTGGCATATGTATAACCTCCAGGGTTGCCCTTTCTTACAGCTTTTTGTTTTCCTGTGTTTTGTTGCTTTAATAGTATCCGCACATTTGACCTCTGCATCCTGTGTCAGAGCTTTACTGAAATTCTGTACAGAGATTCTGCTTTAGTAGTCTGTGTCCTTTGCCATGGCAATCTTGTGGAGATCTTTTTTATTTAAAAAATCAACAGAATTTGCTGTTGTGAAAGGTTGATTTTGCTGGGCAAGAACTCTTCCCCCTGTTTTGGGCTTAATGATAAATTGAAAGGTATTTTTTAACTAAGAAATGAAAGATTAAGAGATTATTAACTGCCTGTTAAAGGCCAGTTTCCTTCTTTTGTTTCTCTTTCCTTGCAAAGGAAGCTAATCTGGTTTTTGGGTTGTGGAAATTGTTACATGATTTGTAGATTATATTACCAGAAAGTACTGGGGGTGGGTGGGTATGAGTGGGTCTGTCTGCCTGTGAACTCTAGGCTGTAGCAGTTTCCACAGTTAAATCCTCCTTGTACCTCAGCATTGAATGTCCAGGTAGTTAACTTCCACCTGCTGTTCATATGTGTTTCTTTGACCCCACCATTCTATGAAGAACCCACATTTGGTTGATTGTCTGGGTTTGTTGGGGGTTTTTTTGGGGGGGGAGAGGGGAGGAGAGGTGTGTGTGTTTGTTTTTAAATACTTTAGCTTTGATCCTTCCTTCCTGGTATGGAAGCCCTTGTTCTCTGTACTTATCCTTTAACTCTGAGCAAAACGTTTTGTATGTGCTTGTCCAAATGATTATTTACTAGTCTCTGACTTACTGAATGTAGCTGAGGTTGCTGTGTAACACTCTTTATTGCTTAATGTTTTTCTCAGTCTTTTTGACATCTTCAAACTGAATTTAGGGTTGGTGCAGCTTTCGTAAAGGTCACTAATGCTGTCCTATTCAACATTTTTGTTAAGACCTCCCACTGTGCACCTAGTTAGTTTTGGTTTGTTTTGGTCTTTTTCCCCCTAAATAGTTACCACTTGAGATGTGTTTTAGGTACTAGGTTTTCTCCTAGGTTTTAGTTAATTGAAGAAAAGTCAGAAATTATATTTAGTGTTCTGATTTTCTTTATACAGTGTTTTAAAGTCCTCATGAAAAAAGTGCATCAAAACTGTTATCTTTTGATAAATTTGCTTTTATCTATATATTTCAGTTTTTCAAGGTATTCAGTACAAACTGGTGCAAATTTATGGTAGTTTGGTTTAATTGATCTTTGTAGCAGCTGTTCTCTCACTGGGGATTGTTCCAGAATTCAGGGAGATACGGCGAGGTTTCTTGTTCTTGTCTTTTTTGTGCAACTTCATTTTCTGAAATTTGCTGGTGTTCTAGGACTTAAATTCTTGCGTAACTGTTTCCTGAAATAACAATGCATGACTCAGAAATTGCTTAAGTCATCTCTCTCAGAAAGTCTAAACTATATGATCTTAGTAGAGCTGCCTGTGGGATGTTAGTCATTGATTAACATTCTCCTTTACTAAAACAAAAATATTAGAGACTGCATTGTATGAGAAGGATCCCTCCCCTGTCTTATAATGCAGGTAATATATCTGCAGCTTTGGATGCTTTTCCTAGTGCTGCTCTTAAATAGAGGCTAAAGCAAGTCTGTAAACCTAAAGTTTAGTTATATCTTCATTTAATGAACTTTATAACTTGATATAACTTGACATATATTCTGGTTTTGAGTTCCTCAGCCCTAGTAAATGATCAAAAGTAGTCAGTAACTTCATCAGGTTCATAAGGCTGTGCTTAGTAATACAGATGGGTAATTTTAACCAACTTCGTCTGGAACTGGACTGGGGAAGTGCATTGGAAGCAAGGGAAGGTGCATGGGATTATACTTATGAAATTAACAGTAATGTAACTGTATCAAAAGCTGGTTTGTAATCCTGTACCCTATTGTCACCAAGTGTGCTATTTGAATACAAAGGACAGGAAGTCTCAGGCAAAATTAAGGGTAGTTTATCTTGGCTGTACACCCTTTTTATGTAAACCTTGAGTCCGAAACGAAAGCTTTAGCTTTGCCATTGTATCTGCAGTTAACTGTCCTAAGTGATGAGGTGCATGTGAGTGCTCTGCTTGTTGCTCTGTCAGTCCCTCATTGCAACATGGGAACTTGCTTCTCCACATTTAACAGCTGAAAAAGCCCTCAGAGGTAATTAGTTCCTGTTAGTTGTGTGAAAATTGGTGACTGAGTAAAGGAGAGAGATTCAAATTAGTGCGTGCCAGGGGAAATGGCTGCTGCAGAAGCTCAGCTGTAGTGTGGCTGGATGCTTGCAAACTTGGAACTGTCACTGTGGGATGCTCTGTTACAGCTGATGGGAGGCAGGAGGGAGCATCAGGGTATTGAAGGAAACGTGAAGATACCAGTTTGTGGAAGTTGTGATAAGCTGTTATAATTTGCGGAAGGAAATCTTGGGCTGTTTCCTAGAGCTTTGTTCCGTTGTGGAGGAAGCCAAAGAGCTGATTTTCTTCCTTTAACTTTGATAAAACTCAGATAGATACACAAGTTTAAAATTTGCTTTCAAGAGGCATGCAGTGGAGAGGACTTCTGAGAAAGATATTTTGGCTCTTCATTGCTGTATTTTCTTTCAGAGTTGTTTTTAATATATTTAACATTCTGCTGTGTCCTGAGGGTAGTTCTTAAGCTTCTGTATGTTAACATTATTGAATTAATTATTACTGTTATATGGACTTGATGAAGATTAGGTTTTGCAGTGTTTAAGGTCATTTGCCTGAGGTTCTAAGCTGAGGAATATGATTAGCTGATTGGTCTGCCATGACTTTAAGTCTTGGCCTAAATGCAAATAGGACATCTGTATGACAAAGCATGGATTATATATTTCCATGGTAGTTAAAAAATAATTTCTTTTACAAAAAGATAAAGGACAGAAGAAGAAATATGAAGGCTGCTTGCATTCCTGTCAAGTTGCATTTCTTTGTAAGAGTGCTACTTTAAGTAACTGCAGGTATGTTACCTGCGTCTTTTCAAGGCTGAACAGGCCTAGCTCCCTCAGCCTTTCCTCATAGCAGAGATGCTCTTGACCTTTAATCATTCTAGTAACCCTCTGCTGGACTTGCTCCAGGAGCTCCATGTCTCTCTTGAGCTGGGGAGCCCAGATCTGGGGAGCCCAGATCTGGACACAGCACTCCAGGTGATGCTTCACCAGGGCAGAGTAGAGTGGGAGGATCACCTCTCTCTCCACCTGCTGACCCCACTATTCCTGATGCACCCCAGGATACCATTGGCCACCATGGCCACAAGGGCATGTTGCTGGCTCATGGTTAACTTGTTGTCCACCAGGACCACCAGGTCTCTCTCTGCAGAGCTGCTTTCCAGCAGGTCAGCCTAACTTGTACTGGGCTGTGGGGTTATTCCTCCCCAGATGCAAGACCCAGCACCTGCGTTTGCTAAATTTCAAGAAGTTCCTTTCTGCCCATCTCTCCAGCTTGTCTAGATCCTCCTGAGTGACAGCACAGCACTCTGGGCAGTAGCCACTTCTCCTAGTTTTGTATTGTCAGCAGACCTGATGAGAAGGGGCAGTCTTCATCCAAGTCATTGATGAGTAAGTTAAATAATTCTCAACCCAGTGTTGAACCTTGGGGGACGCTGCTAGTTACAGTTGTCCAACTAGACTTTAGTAGGTTATTCACCTTTTGTTGTGAATGACATGAAGTGGAAGAGTTGAATTGCATGTTGACAGATACAGTACCACCTAAGACCTTTGTCCTGATGCAGCTTGCGACCAAGATGCTGGCTTATAATTTTCGCTTGTGGACTGAATGGCAGCTAATGGGCGTTCTGTTTAGAAGTTGAATTATGTTGTAGGAATTTCTAGCTTGTTTGAGTTTATCCCTGAACTGAAAAAAAAAATGCTCAAAAACACAAGGAGCTTTGAAGGCAGTTTCTCACAAAGACGAAAGGCAATTTAAGTTAGTTGAAATAAAATACTATCCCAAAATATTTACCAGACCAGTGGTGGAAATACACAATTAACTTTGTGTAAGGAACAAAAATATTATATTAAGAACAGCTGTCTTCAGAAAAGCTACAGGCCTTCCTGATCTGCTTGTTCCTTAACAGCCTTCCTCTCCTTGAAAAATCCTGAGAGAACTGGAACATTTTGCATCTTTTCGTGAAGGTCAGCATTGTGTAGTTTTGCAGAATCAACCAATTTCAGAGTTGGGCACCCCTGCTGAAAAGCTCTGCCAGAGCATAATACAAAAAGAAAAGTGTTTTCCTAAGTAGCTGACTCAAAATTAATGTCAGTGCTACCAATCCTGTGCCTCCACACCTCTCTCCCTAACAAATAACTCACTGAGCCCTTGGAAATCAGCTGTCATATCACGAAGATCAGAGACAATCTCAGTAAACAGATGTGTCACTTTGTGGCCACTATAACATCATGACTTTTACAAGAGCTGCATTATAACATAGAGAAGAGGCAAGTGAAACTAAAACATGTGAATGAGGTTCTGGCCATGAGAACATGAGTCACAAAGATGACAACAAGGAAACAAACCCAAAATTAAATACAATGACCTTGGTAAGAATCCCAGTTATGAAAGTGTTGCTGAATGCTCACTGCTGTTTTGAATGTACTTGTATGGAGGCAAATGCCCTATCTTTAAAGAAAAACAGCAGAAGAAACTAAAGGAAAAACCCAAACAATTGCAGGCTGCCTAACAACTACAAAATGAAGACAAAATCCAGCAAGGAACCAATAATTAAAGGGAGTAAGTGGAGGCACTAAGCCCATCCATTAATAAATGTACATCAACAAAGTAATCAGCAGATTAAAGTCCAAATAATGAAAACATTAGGACTGTAATACTAATTTAAAGAACTAAATTAAGCAGAGGAGACATTACCATTGTCTCTGAAGATTCACCCCGTGTATATGTCCTCAAAAATAAAATTGAATTTTTAAATAATTAAACAGTTTTTACTGGCCTGGGGGGGAAGTTAAATCTACATATTTTGTGATTTAGTTTTGCTGAATAATAGTGGGTTGGTTATATTCTACCCACAAGCTTTTAAAATCAAAATGTAACCATTCTAGTCAGGAGTAGATATAATACCACCAGCAATTACTCTAAATATTAGTAGGTGATGTGGTTGCTCTGTCAGAACAGTAGTAAAATAAGAAGGAATAATATCTTTTTGGTAGTACACAGTAGGAGTTTCACTAATAAATGTTTCCCAATAGAAAAGGTATTTCCATCATGGTGTGATCTGAAAAAGCCTGAAAGAGAATCATAGCAAATTAGTCTTGGAAAAAAACCCTTGAAAATCTGATCTTTGCAGAATGACAGATTTGCCATTTTTTGATGATAATTTTAGTTAAAATTACCATTACAGCTTTATTAGATGGAAAGATAGCCAAAATGCAATGACATATTATGAGTAGTCTATTAATTTATCTTTTGAATAAAAAAAAGAGATAGGATGAATTTTTTAAGAAGTAAAATACATTGTCTTATTTAAGTATTGTAAATGACAAGATTTCTGATTTAAGGCCTTTTTAACAGTTTAAATGACATTGCAGAATGTCACTTTTTCTAGGTTTCTCCTCTCCCTTTTTTGTTTGTCCTGCAGATTTTTATATGACCATAAGTTTTACTCCCATCTATCAACATCTACCTACTCATTCACTGTTATAGTTGTTTATGCCACTATTCCCACAGCAACGGGTGTAGAAAATAATTGCTACTAAAATCAGTTGAAATGTAGTGTGAGAAAAAAGTTCCAATTCATTGTAAGCATTTATTTAGGTAGTTGGTAAGTTTGGCTTGCTGGTAGTTTGGACATATGTTAGAACGTGAATTAGCAGATTGCTAAAGTTTCTGAATTTTTTTAACGCCACATGTGATGAGATTATCTATTACTATCTTTAAAAAAATTATACAGCTAAAATATCTTCGATAGTTTTCTGTTCCTGTCTCTTCAGTTATTGAAATTATGCATCTGTCAAAAGTTCATTATGGTACAAAGATGAAAATCCCATTATTTTAGGATCCTAAATGTCTTAGATCTGGTTGAGAATATCATAATACGATGAAACCACTTCCATAGCTTGTACAACTACAATTTCCAATGTTTCACTTTTCCATTCTAGATACTTCCCAGGCAGATAGTGCATTGTTAAACCTGGGAATGGTTGTGGTTGCTGGCTCATAGGTTATCTGCTGGAACCACATATTGACTGCAGTGATTGATGCTTCTGACTTGCTTAGATATAAGGAAGAAGTTCTTTATTATGAGGGTGGTGAGATGCTTTAACAGGTTACCCAGAGAAACTGTGGCTGCCCCATCTGTGGAAGTATTCAGGGCCAGATTGGCTGCGTTTTTGAGCAACCTGGTCTAGTGGAAGGTGTTCTTGCCTGTGACACATCATTTTTAAGATCCCTTCCAGTCCAAACCATTCTGTAAATCAGTGTTTTCTCCAGTTCTATGCTGTATGTGCATGTAATAATAGCCTATTTCAGATACTCCAACACCTGCTGGCTCTTATATCTATATCTCAGGAAAACTGCAGAGTAGTCATTAAAGCAAAGGTATGAGATATCTGTTCCATTGTTGACATAGCTACAGCCAAAAGGTAACTTTAAACTAAAAAGAGCAATGTATATTTAAGAGTACTGAATTAGCTTATGCTCTGAATCAAAACACATTTCACTTTCACTTAACAAACCATATGTAATCATCCTGATTTCTGCTACTGGGATAAACAAGCTGCTAAAGTGCAGCAGTTCCTGTAACATAACAAAGCTGCAGTATATGCTGAAGTCTGTTGGCTGTTTTTTCAATACTCTAATAGTTCCAGAAGTTGTGAAGGGAGCAACTTCAGGTGATTATAAAAATATTTATGACTACTTTAAAGTTCAAAATCATTTTTTAGCTGTAAATGCAGTGTACTTGTTCAGTATTTTTCAGTCTTGCATTCAGTAATCTTGTGTTTTCTGACACTCCTTTTTCACTTCCTAACTTGCTTGTGTTTGGAGGTGACAGCAAGAAGTTGTGTTACTTGGATGTTATTCACCTCTGGTAATCGAGTACACACTGTAATATTTCTGGGAATCTTGATATCTGGAGGTTGCCTCTACTGCATTAGTCTTTTCCAAGTGCCAAAATTTTTATAAATACCTAATTAAAAAAAAAAAGCAATATATTTAATTATATGAAACTTAACATTCATTAGAAGCATACCAGCATCACTTAAGGCTTTCAGACTTTTTTTTTCCAGCCTGTTATAGTGTATATTCTAAAAGATCTCAGTATAGCAAGTCTTTGTACTTTGGGTTTTTCTTTTCCTACAGCAAAGCTTCTCAATCCTTTTTTTTTAATCTTCAGATAGCACCCGATCTTGCAATAGGTAATTTTAGTGACATTTCATATTGATTTCTAAGATGGATGCAGTTTATCTTTGAACAACAAAAAAATCTGAAAAGTAGCGTGTAAGACCATGTGAATGGCATTTTAGTAGAGATGTGTATGGTAAGAGAAATAAGTTAGAATTTCAACATATTTCTGGTTTTTGCCTTCTTCAGTTTCTTAGTTTTAATTTGTGGATCAGCTAAGTTAGCAAATACTTTTTCTGACCATTCCATTTAGAAGTGTTACTCAAAACACAGACAAGGTGCAGCAACAACTACCATTTACTTTGTAATATCAGTAAGAAGAGGCAGATCTCTTTAATGTCACTTTTTCTAGAGTTTTAAAACTTGGATTTTTGTTTAGTGCCATCAGACACTCTTTGAGATAAACCAGAATTGCTCTCTCAGGACTTCTGTTGCTAAATTCAAGTTCTTACATGCATGGGAATGAGTTTTGTGGACAGTAATCTTCTGGTGATGGGAGCTAATTTCTTCAACCACTTTTGGTCATGAAAAGCCTCTACAGTTTCTTTAAAAACCACAGGAAAGGCACTGATAACAGCTGTGGGATACCCAGGCGTTAAATGCTGTGGTATCTGTGGTTACTTCACTTTGAATATGTGGAACAGGTTTTGCAGTGAAGTTAAAAATCCAGGTCAGTTCTGCACCTCAGCTATTGGAGGCTGGAGTGATGCAGCACAGCCTGCAGTATGAGGCTGTGCACGCCTTTGTTTTCTTTGGAAATGCTGCCTCTCGGTGCTGCTTCGTCATTTAACTTGCAGATATTGGCAGCTGGAGAAGTTTCTGAATTTTGGAAACCCTAAGCTGCGCATGGTGCTGGAAAACCACTGTTAGGTTAGCTTTTCATTAGCTGAAATTCGGACGTTCGGATGTTCAAGTCATTGTACGAAAAATCAAAAAATCAGGAGGAATTACTTCATATGTATATTTCATTAATTGGTGATTGTCTTGAACTTAGAAGCAAGACAGATAATTTTTTGTGTGTTTGCTGGATCGCAAAGAATGGTGTTTTTTCATGAAGTATAAAGAAAATCTATTGTATACATCTCTGTGATCTGTGTATTTCCATCATATGTGTAATTTCTTTTGATGTCTTTTTTTGGGGTGTGTGGGGGTGTGTGTGTACATTTAAAGGGACTTTAGAGCAAACTTGATTCAAATTTACAGAACTTACTAAACACGTTGTTACTGGATAAATTGGTGAGAGTGTGGAAGAGCTCAGTATGCTGATCATCAACAATTGAGGTGTCTGTATTTAGGAACTTAGTGTCATTCGCTTGAAACAAAACATAACACCACCTCTTTTACAGGTCTTTTTACAGTGAACCAGGAGCGTTCAGCAAAAGAAGCTGTGATTTCTGCAGAGTTAAATTGTCTCTCTGTCTGTCTTTTTGTTTAATAACAAACTCAAACTTAGATTTTTATGTTAATTAAAGCAGTGTACCCTTGCAAGTTCTCCAGCACTTTTTTCTAGGGATCAGGCCCCAAGTTCTATATAGTTTGAGAGTTTGCTTTGTGTCAGGGTTTAGCATCTTTGGTTGTTAGCTGTACAGCTGCTAACCCAAACACTTAACATAGGAAAAAATGCTTCATTCTTCTACGATAAAGCATATGTTTAGTGATCTCTCACAACAGGACATTGACTGATTAATGTACTGCAGAGGAAAACTAGGAAACCTCTCTTTTTCTTTCCTTTTTTTTTTTTTAATGATAATTTTTATTCCTGCGATCGCCTCAGTGCCCTGAATACTCCTGTGTAAGCAATTAGCGGTAGCAGTGTTTCATTAATCCATCAGATTTCTGATGCGGCACATTCTAAAACCAAGAGATAATAGGGAATCATTTGTTTAAACCTCAGGATTAGCCTCTGATGCATCAGGCTGCAGTGTGTCATTAACAGCAATGGTGGTAGAACAGTAAACTAAAGCAGATACATGGCCTGTGGTTGGTACTCTAGAATCAAATGACTGCTGTGCTTTGTACCTTTAAGCTGGTAAACAGGTATTGCAGCTTACATAAATTTGAGTAATAGCTGTGTGTTTATATTTCCCTGCTATATGAATCACTTACTAGGTTGTATTCCGTAAATATTTGTTTTACCATGTTAAAATAAATGTAAGTCCACAAAGTAACTTTATAAGATATATATAGATATCAACAGACTCTGAACTTTCAGAATACTTGCCAGCATTCATGTTGGTAAGTTCCTGTAGGACTTAATTCTGGACAGCTTTGTATGCATACATAAGCAAGAAACATCATGGGCAGTTATTTTCATTGTGCCATTAACACATCTGATACCAAATTCATACTGAAAGGAGCTCAGTTTTGTTTTTCATTGTTAAATGCATCTAGATTAATATTAATGCAAAATGCATTTGAGATGTTTCCTTATACATCACAGCAGTTGTATGAAACCAGAGGAGTTTTTATATTCCTTGTAAGCTTTTATAAGGAGATGCTTGATTTCTGTGCTGAAGCACTAGCTTTTAAAAGTAAGAACTCTTCAAAATGCTAGCAGTTGATTTAATTTGTAAATTACACAGTATATTGAACTTGCAAATTATTGTGCCATTAGGGAGATAAAAGAGGATTTATAGGTGCTTTCTCCTTTTGATTGAATGGTACTGTCACAAGAACACTGTAAGTGCACAATGGCTGAAGTGAACCTTGCAATCCTATTTGGCTTGTATGCAGAAACAGAGAGAGATCCTACAGGACTGAATGGCAGATAGCAACTTGTATACAGTGCAATCACAACAAGGCATAAATGAGCTCTAGTTCACCTGTGTTACCAGTATTAGGTCTGTTATCAAGAAATGTCAAAAGTCCCACGTAAAGGTTGTACTGCACAGAGCTAGAAGAGGTTTTCCACTGTGACCAGATAGTTTTAACCTGTTGCTATTACTAACGCTCAAAGACTATTAGGCTACTTCTTCTTGTAAATCAGCCACTGACTTTGACACCAGGTCCACTATCCTCGTTCATATCTTTTGCTTTTTAGGTCACTTCACTGGCTTCTAAACTCCCTCAGACCTCACCTGTAAGATCCCTCAGACCTCACCTGTAAGATCATAGAATCATAGAATAGTTTGGGCTGGAAGGGACCTTCAAAGGTCAACTAGTCCAACCCCCCTGTAATGGGCAGGGACATCTTCAGGTTGCCCATAACCACATCCAGCCTGGCCTTGAATGTCTCTAGGGATGGCACATTGACCCCACCTCTATGGGCAACCTGTGCTGGTATTTTACCACCCTCATTGTAAAGAGTTTCTTCCTCATGTACAGTCTCAATCTCTTCTTTTAGTTTAAAACTATTACCCCCTGTCTTGTTGCAACAGGCCCTGTTAAAAAGTCTCTCCCCATCTTTCTTATAGGCCTCTTAAGTACTGAAGAGCCGTGGTAAGGTCTCCTTGTAGTCTCCTTTTCTCCAGGGTGAACTAAGTTACATCAAATGAAAACTAGCACTTGCAGCCTGTCTTTCTTTGCCTGTTGTGTCAGGAAGAGGATCTTGAGGGAGCCACAGCCAGTGTGGGGTATGTCCCAACATGGAAAACATTTTCCTGAGCCCTCTGACTGCAGGCTGGCTCCACTGCCCATAGCACAAGTTGTGCTGATGGCTCTGCTCCACAGAAAGTGAGGAGCTAAGAGCTTCCTCCTGGTTCTGCTGCCAAAATAACACAGCCTCAAGGTCAGCCATGACCTATATATAAATCCATTTGCCAAAGTGTACTCTTGCCTTATCTCCTGTTACTGCAAGCATTGCGGGGGGGACCTAGTTGAGGACAATCCTATCCCTACCCTTTCTAAGGCCAAGCAGATCCCTGCTTGGATGCAGTATGGAGGTGGGTGGGAGGGAAGTGAACCCCTTTGCTTTTCTTTCTTATCTTGAAATGTATCAGCTGATGTGAAGGCATAACTACCCTGCAAAAGCGAGGTAGAATTTTGTTTGTGTTTAATTCAGTGCACTGGCTTCGTATGTACCTGGTATTCTTAATTTGAAATTAGCAACAACTGCTTGAACGAACCTTTTGCTTTTAGATTCTGTTATCTGTTGAGTTCCTAGGTTGCCTTTCTAACTTTGGTCTGAAATGTTTCGTGTCTTCACAGCTTCTTTATATTCTGTGGTTTTTTTTGTGGAAGGACATAGGAAGAAATACAAGTCAGCGTAAACTGGGATGGATTAGAAATTTGCTAGCTATGATGCCTGGTTTCATGGTTTCCATATTTTTGAATGACCACCTCCTGTTACCAGTATTATGTATAAAGATGAAAGTATAGCAGTTTTGGAATACTGATTTTAATCTTTAAACTTGTGGACTTTACCTTCTAATTCTTTTTTTGCTTGCTGTAATTTCCTTCTGTAATTTCTACAGAAGGTAATTACAGTCTTTAGCAGAATCTTCAAGTCCACAGGTAAATGAGAGAGGAGTCAAGAAAGAATAAGAAAGTCATAGTTTCTGGCAAGGAAAGCTGATTTGCTGTTCTGTATACTGAGGCAGGTTGCAGGAATAAAAATAGCATGTAAAATACATGGAAACTTTTAATTTTTTGCAAATGTCTTTGCCACTTAACTGCTCAATATCTAATTACTGCTTCTATTTCAAGGGAACTGATTTTCAAAGTAGACTACAATAAAATACAATAAAAATGCTTGTTATAGCTTAAGTTGATAATGTTGGTACCCTTAATTTGAGTGGCTACAATCTCATTCTAGCCCTCGCACTTTCACTTTGTTTTTGTTGGCTGATGGAGAGTATTATCTCCACATTTCTAAAGTAGCCAAATAACATCCTGATGTATAGGCACTGTATGAGCTAGTTAAGTCTGAGATTGTAGCTGCACCTTATGTTATGAGATCAGTGAATAATGAACAAATACTTGCTGAAATATGAAGTATCAGATGAAGAAGACTTCAAAGCTCAGGATTTTATAACTTATTCCTTCTGCCATCTCCATTTAAAAGTTTTTCTTTCCCTAAAATATATATGCCTAGGTTATATTGTGAATAAGAGGTGTACTTACAGGAAATAAATAACAATCCTTTAGGTTATGTTGAGTCAGCAGAACCTAGATATGCTAAGAAGTCTTACTGATGTGCAATGTTTGCATATAGCTCTCTAGTTGTTTAATTCAGTGAAACCTTTCTGTCTGGAAATGCTTAGTTTATTGTGCTGAACTGATTGTCTTCCAAGTGACTCTGTTTGAATGATTCTGGTTGAATCATGTGTGCTTTCAGTCCTTGTCATCTCCAGATATCTCATCTTTCTGAATTGGTGAAACACTAGATGATTAGTATATGCTACAAGCAGGTAGAAGTTTGCGGAAAGGTGATGTTCATTCTGCAGACTCTCAGTAAGGACACTGAATGCAGACCATTGTAGCCCTCAGTAGCTGTGTCTGTACAGTGGGCTCATCTTTGTTGTCTCCTTGGGGACCAAGAAGGTTTGGGATCTCACAGATATCTACCCCTATACCAAAAGCTGTTCTCTTCCATTCCATGTTACGGCATTTGCAGAATTCTTTGCAACAGCCCTGGGGATTTCTCTGACATTCAAAAATAAAGGAAAAAACTGCAGCAGAATGACCTTTTATTAACTAGAAACCTCAAGCAACTTGTCAGAGCTGCTGGGGTAAAAGCAACACCATAGTGTATTCAAATTTAAAATTGGTACAGTTACATTTTCAGTTTTGTGTCCGTTAATGCCTTCGCTTATGCACTGGCTGGCTGAAATTTTCTTAATAGAGGCCTTTAGCTAGGGCTTTGGAGAGACTATCCAGTTGACTAATAATATGCAATAATATATAATCTGCATATACTGGAAAATTGATCAGGATTGTTTTCCACTGGGCTGCATAAAAAAGTTGCATTTCCTCCTCTGGCTGGGAGCCTTTCTTGGCTTCTCTGATGGGCATTTGGGGGGCAGACGTGACAGCCCATTTTCATTTCGAAAACTGTGGCTCAGTGTGAGCCGCTCTTTCCATGGTTGTTGCAGTTAGAAGGATCAACTGAGCAATTTGCTGTTTACTTGTATCTTTGGGGCTTTCTCTTCCCTTCACCTTAAATTATTTTAGCATCATCACATCATTGCAAATTCATCTGACCTGAGGCAATCTGATCTGTGGTCAATGATGATAGTACTCTTAAGACATACATAGTTATGGTGGCATGAGGGTAAAGCTGAGCTACTTCTAAATTTGAGATGCTATTTCTGCACCTGGGACTAATCCACTAAATAAGAAACAATCTTATTACACATATCCAGTAGAACTTACTCTATAAAGCTATCAGGCTTAAAAAAAAAAGAAAATCTGCATCTGATGGATGGTGAATCAATAATCTCCTGCTGTATATGAAGTGTTCCATAAAGAAGCTCCATTTTAGGAGAGTAAGTGGAGATTAGTCCTGCTAGGAGAGAAATTTTGTGTTATAAGTCATTGAGGCTGCTTATTTCTTTTTCTCCCTCCATGCCCGCCTGCCCTGTTTCTCTCGCTTCTTCCTTACAGAGAATATTGTGCCAATGGAGGGAGAATGGCAGTCCTAGCTGTGTTACTCTTGCTTTGTGAAAGTGAATATTGAGAAGCTCTTGGGGGAGTTCCTTAAAAACAGTTATGTCTTCAGAAAAATAATTTTGTCTTCCTGTGCCCTACTCCTCAGATGTTATCAGTGAGCCTTACAGAGCATATTTTGCCATATGTGCTTGTGCAAAAGCAGAGTCCTAGGAAGAGTTAGGAAGAGACAGTGAGGTGTAGAGGGGCTGCTGAAAGGCAGGAAAACGAGCCTGTGAAGGGTCAGAGCCTGGGGAGAGCAAGGTAGGAGTCAGCAGGGAGGGAAGGTGAGTGGAGGGTCTTCAGTAAAGTGGCTGGTCTTCTGCTGGGGCTTGTTTTCTAAGGAATGGGGGGGTAAGGTGGATAAGTTAATTTTTAACTTTCTTTTTTGGGGAATGGAAGAGTGGGAGGGGGAAAAGGTGTCATGGTGCTTTTGTTTGACATCACACCGAATTATTGATCAGTGAGGATGCAGATAGAAACAGCTACACACACACACATGCATGCATGCATGCACTGCATATATATATATATATTTGTGTGTCTGTTAAGTGGAAAAGGCTACTATTTTTACTGTTGTAAACATTCCAGAATATTTAATATTAATGTGCCTTAATTTATAAACTATTCTTAGCAAATGTATATGTAACTCCTTAAAATCCTCAGGTATAAGAAAGATTTAACAAAATCTAAATCACTATGTTGTGATGAAATAGGGTATAATCCTCTCAGTGGGCTTTCATGCTGTAAAAGGGAAATAAATGGCTATTCTGAATTGAATGCTCATATAGACCTCTTCTGTTTGCCATGTGTCAAACAGTGTCACATGTAAAAATAAAAATATTTTACAATGAGACAGAAGATAAACTAGAATGTAACTAATATGTTCATGTTGGCATCATTTGTAGATGGCCTTTGGTTTTTCAGTAAAGTGTTACTGATCTCTGAGAGCAATGATAGGTATACAACCTGTTAGCTTGCCTCCTGTTTATCATCTCTTTGTTTATTATGAAACAGGATCGAAGAACTGATATGTAGAAACTTAAGCATGTTTCTCTGTCTCTCTTTTCTAGTTTTTAACTGGCTTTATCAACTTTATTCTGTTTTTCCAGTCCTTTCTTATTGATGATAATGGCAGTGCTGCTTCTCTCTGGTTTGCATTTCCATTAGGACTTCTTTTCAAATTGTAGCGCATATTTCTGTTTCATGGTCAGATGGTCATTTGGGCCAACTGCTTCCAGTCAGTCTCTTATCTCTCAGCATCAGCCTGAGTGAAAAATGGGGCAAGAAGGTACACTGAAATGTGTGTCCCCTCCCATGCTGTTATTCCTCC